>JAECUM010034389.1:0-21849 GCA_016617855.1 Megalonaias nervosa
TATTTATATAATAGACTCCAATTATAGATAACTAAAAGAACCATCAGGTGTATACATGGAATCAATGTTAATTAACAAATCAACAAACAATACCTTGGGGGAAAGTTTATCAAGTCAATGAACGTCAACGTTTACTTCGATGCATGAAGCATATTTTGTCTCTGTTGAAATGACTCAAATGAGACTGAGTTTGAAATAAGTATAGACTATCTAGCGAATTACGAATTAATCAGTTATCATTAAGTACTTCAAAGGACTGAACAAAATCACTTACTCACTTTCAACGTAATGACATTTATGCAGAAATGAAAAATGAGTGTTATGTCGCTTCTGAGTCTATTACATTATGCACCTAAATGATTTCAAAACAGAAGCACAGGCAACACCCACTTCAATGCTCAGATTCCTCGATATACAAATGAGACGGTTGCCGACAATGAAAATGCCACGTTTGAAGTTTTCTGTCTAGAATTCAAATAACCCTGAAACGCGCGATTTATACATCTCATTAGCATCAAGCGATTTGTCGGCAACCCGCCTACTGTAATGTGCAAGGTCATTAGAACCTTTACAACCCAAGTTCAATTTATAAATCGACATTTCCTATTGACGTATTCTCCATTTGTATGGAAACATAAGTCCATTGATCATACATGATGGATATAATTTTTTGCGCAAATTATTGCATTTCACAAACTACTAAATGAAAATGGAATTTTCACTGATTCGCAGAAAGGCCCCACACAAATTTGCTGTGTACAATGGTTTAGACGAACACGCGGAAATCTGAAACCTGAGCTTGAGTTTCCACAGAGAAAAACCCATGGTTTGATTTTACGTAATCAATTCCGGATTAAATAAACTATATAACAAAACCTTCTACATTCTGGAGAAAAATACGGCCTTCAAGTAGCACGTGCAATTGGACTGCCCAAAAAGCTTCCCGTCATAAACTGGCATGCAACAAAAACCAGCTAAACCAGATTATTCGTGCTGAGAATTCTAAAAACTGCGCAAGGTCAAAGTTTATGTCTAGTAATCTAAGTTTCAGAAGCTCCTGACAATTTATTACTCGTAGATACGTATACCAATCAAGCAGATCTCATGCGACGTTGTTGAACTCTTCTGTATTGATAGATATAAATAGATAGCGAAGTAACGACTGGTTTACTGCCTATTGCATTCTACAAGTACTGGCACAGGAAAACAAACAAGAAGCAATCTGAAACTTTGGCCAGACTACAGCACATTTCAGTACCTTGTCGCCATTTTCCACTTCGTCGCTAAGTTCATCGACCACCTCATTTTCAATAACAGGTACGGTTTTAGAAATGGGTAGTGGCTTGTCTAAATATTTTGGCTGATATTTACAATTGACCAGAGTATCTAGACCTTGAATGTAAACAACAAAATAGCCCAAATTCTTTATTTTATATATCCAGCGATACATCGAGATAGGTATCAATACTAAAGTTTGCTGTATTTAATTCTTAATTTATATCTGAATTTATATAAAGGAAAATGTGTGCACGAAAGAAAAAATAATGTTATCACATTATATAATTATTTAGTAATGAACTACTTTTCTTTGTCATGTTCTTAATTTTTATGTATGCTTTTTAATAAAATGCAATATTTGTATGAACATATTAGTCCAGTTGCAATAATTCGAGTTAAATGTATCATTAAACAAGAAATGTTCATCATGTTTTCATCTAATGAACAAGAACTTGAAATAGTTGTTTTTTAAGAATGAAAATACAAGTAAGGAATTTAAGGAAGTGAAAAATATAGGTACACTGAACAGATAATCAACTAATAATTTCTCAATAATCATCGTCATCGTTACACAAATACATATTTCCATTCATTTACTTCAATTGATTTTGATTGCAAAATAGCCATGTCATTATAACACTGTCTTATAGCATTGCATCAGATACATTCTATTTATAATCTGAATATTTTAGCAAATTACCATATTGATTGCTCCTTACCTCATTATACTTTCTTTGCATTTATCGAAATAATTCAAGATATTCTTCATTTAATCACAAACAATGTTCAGCAAATTAGTTCGGGTTGTAACAGAATCTTAACATTTGTTCGTCCCATACAGCATGCTGCAAATGGCTTTTTTTATTACAAAGCCATCCTTCGGATGCCTTAAATGCCACTCTCATCTTGCTATATTCCGTATAATATGGTATGAGGTAAGGGTATCAAGATCATGTGAAGACCTTTGCGTTGGACTCGTATTAATTCAAACCTTATATAAATTTGCTGACGTAAGCTTTTCGCAGAAAAATAATTGTTGTTTAAGTAATATCGATAATTTTACGTAGCAATTTAATCACAAGTGTTGTCTGAAGCTTTAACACGTTAATCGAAAGCAACAGGTTCTTGACAAAGACAAAGCTGTTCGTTAGGGAACGTTTTGAGAAGAACAATCCTCTTTGAACATTTGAAATATTATATGAACGAGAGCACACAGAATGAACTAAAAAGGGTAATTAATACCTTCATTTTTGGGGTTCATTGTTCAATTTTTTGCTGCCATGAAAAAAAAATCCTAATGTATCTGCCTATGTGTTCTTTTCGACAAATAATCGAATTTGGTAACAGTTAAAGTTTATTAATTTCTCTACTAGTAGACTCTGATACTGAGTACTGACTTTATTTCATTATCAGTCATTCCTTCAACACAAGTGTTACAAGAATGAAATTTAGTATGTAACATATTTATAAATTGAAACTAATTATAGATGTATGTATGGCTTTCTGACTTTGTGTGCTCAGAGCATATAATTGACAGTAGTATCATTTTAAATACTGGTATAAAATATTAGGAAAATATCTTTTTTTTTTTCCCGGCGAAAACGAGAGATACTAACAAGGGGCAAAAGTGCAACTCCGAAAAGAAAATGAAAAACAACGTCTCCTTTGTAAAAAATGCCCGAGAGCAACTTGAGAAACCACGGTTTAGTAACCATGGAATACATTCTTCATTTCCTCTCCATTGTTTTACTCTGGAAATACCATTAAGTTAATCCATTTAGTAAATTAAGATGATTAACAAAATATCATAGAGATGATAAAATTTATGTCTTTTTAAACTACAATCACGCGCAATGCTGAATTTTAGTTTGACTTTTAGTGCCCCTTAGTCCATTCCGTGATACGTAGATGGAGTATATGACACTTGTTTTCTGCTAATTATCGTACTTTGTTCCTTATTATATGAGAGCAAATCAGACTGTACTAGAACAAATCACACAAAGAACGATAAGAAATCGCACCAACTACGTGAACAAACGACTAAACAATTGTGAATAACTCACACTTGAACAAATCGTGAATAAGTCACACCAATTGCTGAAACAAATCACACAAACTACGTTTACGAATCATACAGATTACTTGAACAAATCACACAAACTATGTGAACAAATCACGCAAACCACTTAAACAAATCACACACGATACGCAATATACTCAAACACTGCTTTTCGTCCTTTCGTTTAATCGGGGCCCCGGGTAAACTGGGTTGGTGACTCTTCACGCTGTTTTCCCGGATTCTTCCTCCACCAAATATACTGACTGACATGTACAATCTATCACATGCTGCAAAATGGCGTTAAACCCCAGAAAATCACAAACCAAAATAGTTTAATGATCCATAGAAAGAAGTCAACTTGCAGCAATAACACGCAATACCTACAACAGAATGCGCACAAACATGGGTTGTTATCATTGGAACTGTCGTCTTTATTTGTAGGTATACACATAAAAGAAACTTATCTTGCAATAGTTTTCCAATAAACGCTCTAAAGTAACCTTCCGTTTTAAAATTATACGAAATGTAACTGAGCATCGGCTTTCACATATCGCAACTGTACCTGCTGCTGCCAAAAACAAAATATTTGTAGAATTTAATTGAGCCACTTTTGTTATTCCTTTCCGACAGCTTTGGTGGCCTATGTGGTTAGAGCGTCCGCCTCGGATACGGAAGGTCGCGAGTCCGACCGAATCACATCAAAGACTTATAAAACCTGTACTAGTGGATGCCTCGCTTGGTGCTCGTAATTAAGAGGTTAAGATCGGTCAGCTGGTGTCAGGATAATGTGACTGCGTGGGACTTGATGCTGCATGTCTGTGACATGATGTCCCAGTGCTAGACAACGCTGTAAACTGCCACACTGCAGACATTGTAGCAATATGACTGAAATTTTTTTAAAGTTAGGTTAAAATTGGAAATCTCACAATTTTTCTTTCTCATCTTACCGTCAGGATTACATAGACTCTCTCTCTCTCTCTCTCTCTCTCTCTCTCTCTCTCTCTCTCTCTCTCTCTCAGTTTTTGCACATTAATGCATACTTGTGTGATTGTGTTTATTGAGTAAATTTACCTTCTAAACGTGTATCATTATTTATATTGTCAATATGCTTAATTACATAGATCAAGTAAAGTTTATTGTTAAAATAATCATTTGATACTCTCACATTTTCAAAATGGGAAAAGGTGTGTTATTATCATTGCAATAAAGTGCATAGTTGCATCAATTTACTGTGCAAAGATATATTAACGTTAATCTCTTGATGAATTGTCAATTTCGCCGTTTTGTCATCATTAGATAAAAGTAATGAAAGTTACGTGTGATTTATCGTATATCTTTTCTTGTTTAGGACTAAACAATAAATATTTTCGTAAACCTGTAGACCTAATTTTCGGAACCAACCAATATATATTTACGTAACATGAATACTAATTTTAGAACCAAGCAATACATATTTACGTAAATATGTAAGCTTTCTTCCTACATTTTCCACTTAGTCCAAATTAATTATGCTGTTGTTATTGTTGTTGTTGCTCTTGCTTGTTTCTCAGTAAACGTGCCAAGAAATAATGTTGTGTTTCCTCAGTAAACGTGACAGAGAATGCGTTATGTTTATCTTCAGTAACGTTGCCAGAGGATTTTCAAACAAATTTTATAAAAAGCAAGTTTGGGGCCTAAAATTGAAATTTGTATGCTTTTAATAAAAATTCTAACAATCTAATTTTTATAGAAATTTAAATTATAACCACATTGCGTTTTAAAACACTTCCTTGAAAATCCACACGTAACAGTAAACACACCAATGAATGGATTCTATTCGTCTTCTTTTTCTATTTCCCTCAGTAAACATGTCAATGAATGAATTCTGATTAATATAAAACTTCATACATATTGCAGATGGCGTGAGCATTGGGAATAACGATAAGGAAAGTCCAAAGATGTCAACGTATCGCTCAGTTCGACCGAAAGTACAAACGAAATAGCCTACGTAATCCTCAATGCATGAATGATTTCCATAACCGTTCGTTAAGTTTTGCTGGGATTGTTATTTCTTTTTAAGTTGTCATTCAAATAGTTTTTTTAAAAGCTCTGGTGCCAAAACCAAGCAAGTACCAAACTAGTAACAGAAAGGTTGTTTAAAAATATTTTTTTTTTCAAATGAAGTTTCGCAAAAACTAGTTCTTCTGTGTGTTTTTGAGTGCGTGCGTGTGTATGTTTATTTTTTGGCTAGTCATTTTTTCTATTAAATATATAATTTGTACTTCTTCAGATTATGACAATGAATACACAGTTTAGACAATTTAGTATGCAAAAGGGCTGAAAGTGTTGTATTTCACTTCGGACCAGATATTTAATCCATGTATCTTGCTATTGCATTCTTTAAAAAAGTTTTTTCTTTCATTTTTATCCTTACATTTGATTATTCAATCAGATCGAATAACATGTGAAAAGAAAAACAAAAACGCCTCAGTTAACTTCAATATAGTAAATAATATTTACCAGTCCCCCACCCACCTCACCACACATATTTGCCAATTTACTGCAATCTCATCAAGTATTTTGACATTGATATATCAAAATTACTTTTTACTTCTTGATTTATGAAACAAGAGTTAAAATATAAATGTCTAATTTTCTCAGGAAGTTTGGACTAATATATTTCCGTCATTCCAGGTCTAGTTTTTGATAAATGACATAACGTGTACAACACTGCTTAATTCCCTCCCATTATCACCATGACATTCATATTCGCAGATGGTGCCCTGATAGGATGCACACTACTAATTGTATAGAGAAATGGGAACCAGTCTGGAAATGGGCGAAGGTAAAATAAAGTATATATTGGTTTGGCTGGACAGGATTGGTTGATAATGAAAGTCAGATTTAAGTAAAAAGACTCTTTGGAGAGCTTATCTCAGTTGTAACTAAAAACATAGAGACATTGTTTTATTGCTGGAATTTTAGTCCCATAACAGTCTTGAGTTTGGAATACTCATCACTGAAATTAGCACCTGACTCCTTGGTGCGGAATTGAAAGCACATGTTTCAAAAACTCAAATAGGTCCAGAAAATGCCTCGGCTCATATCCTTTTCTCTACACAGAAGCTGTCATCCAGGTTTTATCTGTAATGACAAATATAGGTTTGATCATGAGCACTCAGAAATTTAAAGTTATTGAATTTTTAATATCATGGTGTTCGCGTACGTTTACTATGGGAAATAAATTAGTACCGTGAGTCCTAAATAATAATCCTTTGATAAAACACGAAAGGTCCGTGCGTCCCATTTGTTAGGCTAAACTGAGCGAATCCACATCAGCTCTTTATACACAGCCTAATGATTCCAAAACTTAGCACACACACCTGTGCCGACATAAATGTCTGCGTGTGCGACAAGACAAGTTATGAACTGAATGAAAAATTACTACAAAGTTGCAGCTACATTTCGATTCAATGGATACAGAGAAAAATAACTATCATTCGTGGTTCAGTTTCGCAAGATGTCAGTCTTACGAGTGAAAATGTCACCGACTTATGAGTTTCATTGTGGAGAATGAAACTGAGAAAATCTCAACAAAACTGGTTGCAGGTCTAAGTGTGTGTGCGTGTGTGTGTGTGTGTGTGTGTGCGCGAGCGCGTGTGTGTGTGTGTGCGTGCGTGTGCATGCGTGCGTGCGTGTGCGTGTGCGTGTGTGTGTGTATGTAAACCTGCTCTGATATGCTCTTGAATCAACGTACATTCCCTAAAGTGCATGGACCCTAGTCGTAGGTATAACCAATCGTGCGTAGCGGACACATTTGTATGGAGATGTAAACTTCGTGGAAAGGGAATGAGGATTGAAAAAATATGAAAAAAATAGTAACATTTGCACAATAGCAATCTAACCGTTTGCTTTTCTGTATCTCGAAACACATCCCATTAAATAGTTGGTTATATTTAAGGTTGCTACTAAAACACGTTGGTCGGTTTTGAACGGCAAGAAAGGAGAATCATTAATCTAGCTAAAGGATCGTGTTGGTTCTATAAAAGAAATAATAAATTGGTGTTCAGTATTGGATTTACTATTTAAATGTTTTTGATAATACTGTTTTGCCGAAGCTGTTGTATAGATTTGTAATCTCAGGATTTAGTTACGATTCTCTTATTGAACACGTACACTGATCTTTTACGAAATGTTTTTATTTTAGGAAATACGACAGTGTGAATGTTTGATAGTGAGACAGATGGGTACGAGTAGTGTAGTCAGAATGAGAGCTGTTATATTTTGTGCTAGACTTTTTACAGCAAAATGACTAACATTTCAAATTTTTGATATGACATTGTGTTATAAGATGTTTCTGCAGGTATATGCTATTCTAATTGGCGTTCTTTAGAAACAAAGTGTGTGTATGTGTGTGTGTGTGTGTGTGTGTGTGTGTGTGTGTGTGTGTGTGTGTGCTAGATAATTTATAGTTATCTCAGTTATTCATCGATCTGCTAAAGAAAACAGTCACGATTAAACTGAAGACCAATGTCTACAAGCTTGGCGTTCAAGTGTTCTCCATTCCTCTAAATTTTAAACTTATCGGATCAGATATTGTTTATTTAATCATTTAATTTTGATCCATTATAGCAAGCACCCATTAAAGCCTATTAAAATTTCAGCAAACGTGCAGTAAAATGAATCAAGCTGAAAGTTGGCCAAATTTAGATATACCTGGAAGACCATGTGACCTATCTCCCTCCCTAGATACGGATATTAAATAACTTTCTTTTCAATGTCAATATTTTGCTGAAATAAGTAAACAACATATGAGTAAGAAGTATCTCCAATTTGTTAATACATACAAAATATTCATACATACAAAATATTCATACATAAGAAACCAGTTGCCGAATAACACAAATGTTAGCATTGTTACGACGTAATTTCTTGAGATTATTAAGCTGTAACTTTTTTAGAAATTTTTAACATGTGTAATTTTCGGAATTGTAATTTACGTTTGTATGATATATGTAATTTGTATAATAAAGAAGATGATTGTTAGAATTTTTGTATTATGTGATTTTAATATGGTGCCTTAACAAAGTCTATCAATGTTAAAGCTGTATTATTGTAAAACAAATCTTCATTAGAGGATATGATGCACGCCAGCATACCCAGACATTGATGTATGTAGGTATAATGACTAAAATCTAGTTCAGAGTCTAAGTTACGCACTGTGTCCAATTTCTGACGGGGCAAGTATCATTAGAAACAGAATAAAGGCTCTTCGTAGTTCTTCCACGAGGGTCATCCGTGTTCAAAGAATGCATAAGTGAGTCTGAGTGTTGTAATTCATGACCTATGACCCAAAGCAAACGTCTCCCAGAATAGGAACCACTACTTATACACCCCGCTCTCACAGCTTGTCAAAAATTGCTGTGCCGTAGACTTAGATTCTGACTTCATTTTTCCAAGTAAGCAAAATATAATTAGTCTTAGAGATTTCTTCTAGGTGTCTAATACATTGAGAAGTAACATATTTAGAAATTATTTCATCTAATTCGAAAGAGCCTGTAACCTGTTGTCACTATTATACAATATGACTTTTTAAATATAGTGTGTCTCGGATTGTTTAAATTTATTTAGATTTTGTGTTAATTTATAATATTAAGATTGGTTTTGTAAAAATGGTTTGCTACCATCTTCATGCTACAAAATAATTTATTTAGTAAAAAAATACCTCTGAAATTATAGAAAGTAATATTTTAGATTTTAGAAAAACATTTAATAAAAACTTTGATTGAAATAACTTTTATATTAGTTTATTATAGTTCATTCTTAAGCTTGCACTATTGGTAATTAATTTGGCATTTGATTCCAAAAATACAGAAATTATAAAATTGGATGAAGTTAGTTAGCTCTAAACGTAACGTTTTGATTATATATTTTAAATGTTTTGTGTTTAATTTTTCTTCTATATCTAGTGCTGTTTAATTTTAATTTTAAAAAAATGGCAGACTTAGATTCTGACTTCCTTTCTCCAGTTCGATCCCAGTACTTCTTCGCTAATACCACCTATGTAACACCTACATCGCAAAAGCGACACCGCCTCTAAAGGGAGGCCGGATATCGCAAAAGTGACACCGCCTCTAAAGGAAGGCCATAATGATGTCTTCCTCTATTTCTTTCGATCTGAGAATGGTCCTATCAATAAATTAGGAATGACGAAATAACTTTCTATTCCCAATCAACTGACCATGACAATGCGTTAAATTGCCCATTAACCCTTTTAATTTGATTTTCCTGAAAGCATGCTGATTATATTAGGTAAATTTATAGAACTGATATTTAATCATTCTGGTTTCCATGTCAAATCATACTAGTATGTCTATGACCTTTATATCTCATTCTGTCATGTATATCCAAGATATTCCTGGTGTTATGAGGCTTTACATAGGTACAGGCTTTGACACTTCACGTAGAATTAACTTGATATCAAGCTACTGCATAGGTAATTTGCGAAATCTTTACTTAGCATTGAAATTTTACAATTTGTCAAACTAAGAGTTTCAATTTTGAGTTTTGTTTCACCGCTGTAAAACTACTTTATTAGCACTATTTTGGAGATTGTACTTTGCAAGGGAGATTAGTTATTTACATAATAATTGTTTCACAAACATGTATTTTGTCAAAAATGTTTAAATTACTTTCGTCCACAAAAATTGGTTCAGTTTATAATTTCACGTAAGATATTTAGCCTTTACAACATAAATTGGTAATAAAATTAACCAAGGGTATACTGAGGAAATCTTTATATAGTTTGAATATCACATTGGTAGAGCTTATTTAAAGATAGTAAAATTGTGATAAGATTCGAATGGTAACATGTTTTTCGCAGTCGTATATATATATATATATATATATATATATATATATATATATATATATATATATATATAGGGGGGTACATTTCATACACGATTCTGCTTCAAGCAAACAACATTTCTACTGATGCAGAACTCTATTACTGAAACATAAAACAGCGCAATAAACGCTCCCACTAGCGTAAGATTTCGTTTCGTTAGCACGCTTGAAGGCCGGTTGATCATACCTTAATTGATCGTCACTAACGCACTGGGTCATGTTTAGAGTTAATTGATCCCTAAGACTTACTGGTTCGATTTATATCACACTATCTTGTGTCAACAATTAAGGCATACTTCATGCTTAAAACTGCTTGCCATGCATGGAAATAGATAGTGTCGTTTACTGGGTAAATGTACTAGCCATCAAGTCAATGGATTTAATAAATATAAGCTACTGTTAACGAACACAAAGGAAATATCAGGATGTAGTCTTCATTTACCGTCGTGAAGTTTAATACATCTGTGAACTATAGTAAAATACTTTAAAGACTACAACCGGGGTTTATTTGTTTTTCATTCGAAGGATTGTTCTAGGATTGCTCCTTATATCATCTCAAAAACAATGGCATTTAATAAAAGTATCGAAAACTGTTCCAGATTCCATGTACTGAATGCTGACTAAGCGACTGCAATGTTTACCTGAACTAATACTTAGATACCAGCAAAACTATTTTAGAGACGTAGGGACGTTTAAGGCGTAGGGACTTTTGCGAAGTAAACAGTGCCAAAGGCATCCGAACATAAGCTTATACATCTATCCAGTTACCTATGTGGTTATGTAGTTGTTATATATTTAGTTCGTTTATAAGCAGCTTGGCAAGTTAGTTTGATACAGAAGTCTAATTATTTTCTTTCATTTTTGACGATAATAAATCGGTAAAATAGCTCGTCTCGCGCGGTTAGAGTTGTTTATTTAGAGCTAGTGATGTTATGTTACCCGAACTACTACTGCTGTTAAATATTTTTTTTTTTTTTTTTTTTTTTTGTTTTTGTTTTTTTTTGTATGTTGTACAACAGCAAGTTTGGTGACAAAGTACCTCTTAATTTATATTAGATTTAAAATAAATTTGATATACGACAACCAGTTCTTATCAGCATCGAGAATTACATGATTCTATGGGACATCATCTTGCCCACACACCCCACCCCCAATACCAGGCTAACATCTGTTCTCACACGTTACACACTCGAAAGAAAGATAGTGAAGAGCCCCATACTGGGAAATTGCATGACTTCATCATTATTTCTTTCTAAGATGTCATGTCTACAGAGTTTCTGATCCCGTGCACATATCCCCACATTGTCTGGACTATTGTGATTTTGCGCCACTCATATTCTTCTAGAGTTTTTGAAAACAGAAGCAAATCTCATATTTTAAAATGAATTAATTTAAAAAAAAAAAAAAAAAAAATTCTCTACAATACAATGTACATTGAATATTCCTCATTGCATGAGGTCTTAAAAGGAGTTGTCCATGTTTTACAAAACGTAACTCAGCTCGTTCACTGCCATGTTAACATCAACCCTTATCCCCTTCCACTGCAATATTATACTCCCACACGTTATATATAAAGCAGGGAATATACATTTCTGTAACTTGCATAATTGTGCTGTTGTTGTTCTGAATTTAATTTTTTGTTTTAAACAAAAAGAAACAAGTTTGATTAACGTAGTTGAAAGAGTAGTTATCGAGCTAGGATACTCGCTGTTTCCAGAAATCTCATGAATAAGCTAAGTTCGATTTTTTAATTTAATGTGATAAGTCTATAAAAAAAATAGGCGACAATGAAAATTGTAATATTATTGTATATATTTGCCTATAAGTTGAGTCAAACTGCAAACAAACATAGACTCTGATAATGCGTCAGCAGATAAGAGTCTATGTTGTGTGTTCTACTGATTATTCTACTAAAGTGCAGGGACCCAGACCTGCCAGCACATTATGGAATGACAGATCTGAGTCTGTGCAGTTCGCAGATAGATTCGACCTAAAAGCGAGTATATGCGATAATATACTCACAATTGATTTTACTTGCTCGATTACTCTATACAATCGATGACGGGTGAGTGTGGGTTAGGTAGGGGTTTGGGGATTGGGGGCTGTTAAACAAATCTTCTCAAAGGCTTACTGTAATTCCACCCAGGTTATCGTTACTTTTACTGTCGAGCAAATTTCTTTCAAGTTGAATGTTACTATATTTTGCAAAATACTTACGGGCAATATACTTCCAATAGTTAAATGATTGCCATTCAATACGTTATGAACTTCAAAATCGCTTTATTAATTTCACTTTACGGCACTGAGGTTTTAATGGAAATTTTCAATTCTCTGCAAAGTTGATATCTGCTTTTGCTTCAGTGCAATGAAAGACGTATTATATAAATTAACTTGTGTATGTATGTATGTATGTATGTATATATGTATGTATGTACGTATGTATGTATGTACGTATGTATGTATGTATGTATGTATATATGTATGTATGTATGGATGGATGGATGTATGTATGTATGTATGTATGTATGTATGTATGTATGTATCTATGTATGTAATGAAAGTTCTGAAAATAATGTGAAATCGAAGAAGTGCACAACAGCGTTAGGAAAAAACCGATCCAAATAAATGTGAATGTAAAGTTCTACAAGATAAATATAAAGGTAAAGTTGCAAACACATGTAACGTAATGCTGGCTACTAATGTCGCACGGCACCACGCGGCATGATGGTGTTCTTAAACGAGTACAAAAGATAACACACTGCACTGATTGGATTGACTGGTATATATTTTTATGTTATCAACAAAGCTTAATATTTTACGTGAAATAAGTAAAACAATTATTCCATTATTACAAACTGTTTGATCTGACTGTAAGTAGACAAGGATCAGTCTCCTAATATAAAATTCTGTATCCCATTAAGTCCGACCTTGCTAACGAAGCAGGCACAATTAAATAAATCTTCTCTTAGTATTTAATTATATCACTTCGGTCGTTCGTTTGTTTGAATGATTTCACAAGTCATCATATGAATTTCTTCATGTGCAGTCCATTCAATCAGATAAACTAATCATTGGTATTGTTCATTCAATCACCTGCTATGAGTGCCTTTTTCGTTCTCTGAATTATCGACTAGTCAGCAACCGGTTTCAATTAGCTTTCTTCGTAAGAAGGCTGTCCAAAGCATGCTCCTGAAATTGTTATATCCTTCAGTTGGCCTTTTTGTGTGGTGGAGAGTACATCAATATAATTTTTGCATCAGTTAAAATCGAACGAAAATAAGCATGGGATATTTGTAGATAAATACTTTATGGAGACAATCGAAATATTTAACATTTTAATATAATGTTAACACTCAGCTTCTTTATTCAGTTTCAAACATAAGACATGAAAGTGCCTATAAGGCACGAAAAGATTTCGGGCTTACCGTAAGTTTTAGGCAACATATTATTATAATCCAATATCAATCAAATATTTTAAACGTTATTGCACAGACAGACAGACATGCTAAAGAGAAAGGAGTTATATGGAAGACATTGAGAGGAACGTTCTGATTATACTTAAAAACAAACCTTTCTAGTGTTTATATATCTGGAAGTTAATTCACACCTTATAGTGAATTTTGTTTCAGTAGCAGATACCATGGTAACAGTAGTAATTCGAATGGGCAAGTTTTTTACATCATAGGAATTTTCCTTACCTTTTTGAACCTGTAAGCCAATCTCTAAAACAATAATGTAAAGTTAAATGTATATCCCCACCATGTTTTCTCATTAAAAAGGACCGGGAATATTGTGCTGACAGCCATCTATCCGTTGCGACGTTTCCTCCAAAACTACTAGGCAGAAATTCATGACACATTCTGGTTGTGTTGCTCTTATGTAACTGTCTACGAGAGGTAAGTCATTGTTGGCTTCTATGGCTGGAGTGCCTGAGAGAAACGCAAATGCACACAATGACGTTTTCAAATATTTTTACCCATATATGCCGCTGAAACAGGAATACATATCGTACATGTGACGGACTTTTGCATTATGACCACAGCTTCCTTTTGTTGAGGGTCAGTACGAGAGATGGGTTGGGGGTTTGAAGTATGCAGTGATAAAAGTGGAAATATGCGATGGCTAGCCATTACAGTTCTATTAGTTTTCCTTACTTCTTTTAGGGTAAACGTCTGTCCCAATCTTTGTACGATTACTTTATTTGGATGCCTGCGCGATAGGCTTAAGATACAGACACTTTCTTGCAAATTATTGGCTTAGAATCATTGGCTGTTTGAGGACTCGAGGCTGTTTGGGGCAATGTTCAATAGTGGCGACCCTACCTATGAACCAGAGAGTAACGTTCTTTATTGGCGCTCCTACTTTGCTGCAGAGAACAGTATTTCTGTCTGTCCCCATCCCCATACGTCTTTTTGCCAAGAACTGCGAACGCTAGACAATTACGAAACTTTCAGCTGCCAAAAAAGCAAACGGCGGCGCCCCTTTGCCTGGCCCTTTAAAGCAATTACCCCCATCCACGCGCCACAAATGCATAATGTGAGTTTTGATTTCGTGTTGGTCGAAGTAGCGCTGGTGCAACTGTTATTTTCTTGGCGTCGATAGTACTATAGTAATTCACTAAAACTTTTGTTCAACTTTATATTTGCTAAATAATGCAGATTTTGAAATGATTATTGGAATTACCAGCGTGCGGTAATACATTGTTTTCTTTCATCGTCTCGTGAAAAGCGAGTAACTATAATGGATCGGTAAGAAAATTACTAAAACAATAATGTTGTTACCAGTCTGTTCTAGAATGTGCATGCGAGCATATCTCCCCCCCCCATCCACCCCTCTATTTCTCATTCGTAACACACACACACACACACACACACACACACACACACACACACACACACACACACAAAACACATTCTAAGTTCATAAGACTTTCCAGGTGATTTGGTATCACAGGTTGTTATTTCAATACATCCATCCATACATACCACCCTTCTTACATACATACAAACTGCATTTGCAAAGACAATGTTGGTGAAATGATACTTCATGACACTTCTAATGGATGCTTATGCCGAATCATATGTCCCTACCATTACCTCGTTTTGAACAATGAGAATGAAAGTTTAAAATCTGAAATATTCGTGGTGTTCATGTTTCATCGATGGTTGGTTTATTGTGCTCATGTTTGATTGATGAGTTGGTTGATTATGTTCATGTGTTATCGATGGTTTGGTTTATTGTGTTCATGTTTTATCCATGGTTTGGGTTATTGAGTTCATGCTTTATCAATTGTTCGGTTTACTGTGTTCATGCTTTATGGATGGTTTGGTTTATTGTGTTCATGTTTTATCGATGTTTTGGTTTACTGTGTTCATGTTTTATCGATGGTTTCGTTTATAGTACTTTTAACGGCAACATACATTGTTTTTAGTCTTTATCTTCACAACGAAGAGATACAAAAAAAAACAGACCAGGCGGGTGTGAAGGAAATAGGAAAGAAGAAAGAGTGAAAGGAGCAAAATTAAAGCGAAGTTGAAGGAGGAAATTGTGGGAGAAACATAATAACAATATCAAGAACAAGCTTAATGTTACACGGACGTCGGTCCCATGAAATATTTGTCAATATGATCTCTACACTGTCGTCCCACACGGATTACAATTTTAAGAAAGTATCAAAATACAAATAATATCACATTTCCCAATTATATAAAATAAAGTCCCTAGAATCTTGAGTTTTGTCAAGTTGTGACGTTCTCTATAAGTCTATTGAATCTTTGCATATCCATTAAATGGAACCAAACTATAATAATTAATTTTTATGTAGTTTGATTACATTTAAATTCTTGAACATAAAATTAATTATCTTTGTGTTATTTATAACGTTCTCTTTTGGCTGCCATTAAAATAGCCAGCTTTTCGCTGTAATTTTCTAGTCTCTTCAGAGTCTCTGCTGTGTTTGATTCAATAAGATAAATTTGTGTTCAGCCCATGCGGGAAATTTGCAACGAAGCTATACAAAACCACGTCCAATGATGTTTATTCTATTCAAGAATTCTCATAATCTGCCAGTAACCAAAGCAGTAGATTTTTTTCCACGGGTTAATGTGAGTTCTAGGTTCACTGGTTGTGGGTGGATAGCGCAAGCAACACTACTATAATAATAAGGGACAGCTGTGTGCTAAATACTAATATATTCTGAGATTTATTCTTTAACTTTAAAACTATTTTTAGTCTATTCGGCTGCCCTTGTATCTTACTTAAATATAAACTGGGGTACAAAAGTTATCTATAAGAGAATTAAGTATCTCAGTTGTACAATCTAGGTTTTGTATGTTTGGTTCAAAGACATTTCCTTCAACGCAAGGCCTCTAGAAGTCAAAACTTTCAGATGTTTTAATCTACAACAAAACCGCAGAGATATTGAACTAAGTCAATAAGAAAGCATACATAGTTATGTATTCCATTCGTCCAGATTGAAACATTTTTGTGTTATGAAGATTACAAGCAATAACAACTCTCTTTACATCAGATAGATAGATAGATAGATAGATAGATAGATAGATAGATAGATAGATAGATAAATGGATGGATGTATGGATGGATGGATCAAGGGACATACGAAAAAGCAAACTTTTCTTCTGCTGCTTAAATCCTGATGACTCATGTACAATATATGTCTTTCAATTTCATTATTATAATACTTTTACGTTGAATTTTCACCAATACCCGATCATACTGAAATATGATATCACATTTAAACAATAGGACAAGATTTCTTTCAACTAAGAAAATCATAACACGGAAAATTTTGTCCCATTATTTCGTTTCGACTTCTGCTTCTCCTAGTACATTTACAACTGCTTTCTTTCCTACTTATACAGAGAATGGTTACAAAAAATGGAATCGGCACAATGAACGGAAAGGTAGATAGTGACTACGTCAACATAACAAATGCAAAACGACATAACATTTGTACAGAATGGTTACTATCGAAAGAAAAGATGCAAAACAATACAACTTCTATACAAAATTTTTACTATGGAAACAAAGGGAAAACGACACAGCTGCGAACATGATGGTTGCTAGTGAATAAACAAGTCATATAAAAGGAGTGGTTGAGTGGAAATGGCGTCAGAACTTCTAGAAGCACATGATATGACTAAAAAATTCTTAAAGCTACGTTAAAAATTCAAATCACACACACTCAGTCTATAAGCTCGTGACATATACCAAAATTATTTACCTGTATCTTGGCAATGAAGGTTGATTAATTGCTTTCTCGTCAACATAGAGTGGAAAATGTATTATTGTTGAAAATAATTTAAGATTTACTTTAATACGTAATGCATTGATGACATTGGTTCTTGGCATTTGCAGGAACTAAGTGTGTATACAACTATAACAATTATTTGAAATGAAGATGCAAGGACTATAAAATGAGCCTTGGGAAACGTGTATAATGCATTCTGAAATTATCGTCTCTCGCTGTCATGCCATCCCCACCCACGTCCTATGTGTGAGAGATTTTCTATTACCATTATTCATTCATTTATGCATCAATGAGATACATATGCAGCATGTTTTGTATTCACTGTGTACATTTTGCATCAAAGTGTTACATATGCAGTAGAGTGCACGGTATTACTTGCATACCAGTTTACAGTGGTATTTTTGTTTCCTGTAGTACGGACCACACTACTTTTTCACTGCAAACTGTTTCAGTATTTTCCGTCAATATGGAAAGTACGGAAATTCGCGAGTATTCTTGTTACGAATTGAATGATTTTAACAGCATGTTTTACATTTTTCATGGCAAAATAGTTCCAAAATAGTTCTAAAAATGTACTATTTAGTTTTGCAGAAGATTTGTATTTGTCACAAATTAATTTTGAATATTAGAGATATACTTATATGTATGATCCTTTAATCATAGGTCTGACACATGCCACGTATGCCAGCTTGATGACCAGAGAGGATGTTGAAGATATTCGGGTGAATTCCAAACTTTGAAAATAAAATCTGGATTCTTTTTTAAATGTAGTTTTATTTTTAGTTATTTACTACCATATGTTAATGTGTCAAGTGCATAAATTCTTTGTAAAATTGTGAATCATCCTAATATTTTGGGACTGACGTTTCTGTTTCAATTTTGCGTAATTTCTCAAGTGCACTAAATATGTTCTCGTTTCTTAAGTAAGTGTGTTTTATGTTTTCTAGCCCTCTATGATAAATATCTTGCCCAATCAAAGTTTTCCTGCCAATTATATAAATAGTGTAGCTAATGAATTGTTGGTTTTAGTATCAACACTTCCTATTTTTATCAGGAAATATTGTAATGTCGACACAAGGACTTTACAGGGTGTCTAATATAGTTTAAGTTTAATCATCCCAATTATGTTACAGTTTTAGAGCACAATTTGTACAATAGTTAACATTAACATAACAAATTCATTTACTGTAAGGTACTGACCACTTAATTTGTTTTTGAAGGGGGTGCTATCTCATTTAGTTGAGATTTTTGTTTTCTTTATCTCAAAATAATTTTAAAAAATTAAAATAATATAAAAGGAAACAAGATGATGTTATTTTGATATAAATCAGAGCAAGATTTTTCCAGCTATTAAGACAAAGAAATTTAAAAAATATGTCCATCACCTGCTGCAAAACATTAAATATTTGGTCCATAATATAATTGCAGTATACCGTGGTACGTATTGCGGTATGTTCAGAAATGCCACATTATACCTCGGTACAAAACTTTTCGTGGTACCCAGCTGTAATATGCAGTATGTACTGCACTCACTGTGTACTTTTTGCATAAGTCATTTGAACGAAGTTATGTTCTATTTTTTTCACATTTAAATTCTTAATAATGATGGGGTTAAGCATTTAGTCCAATTTGGTAGCGGTTATTAAACCCCACGAGCTAATGAATTTATGTTATATGCCCAATGGACTTCAAAATAACTTTATATACTATTCAGTCGGAACAAAATGACAGTGAGTCGATATAGGAAAACGTTAGTTCCCTGCCCATTTTGATTTTTTATTTATAAATGTAGGAAACTTCAAAGAGGGATATTGCTAACTTCAAAGCAACGACTTTCTGATTATGCCCATAAAATGGTTATACTTCGATGGAAGTTCAATCATTATGAACTCTACTCTTATATAAACGCAATTAACATCAGCTGATATTAAGGCATAACGAACAATAAAGATCGAAGCTATCAAAATATTACGAATTATAATTATTACAATTAATTGTACTATAATATACTGTCGTCTATTTTATCTAAATTTATATGTACGGTAAAGATCAGCACTATTTCAAATTATATATACTTTTACAATAATTGTGTTTTCTTCACTCATTCAGACGGTATGCATGCTGTAATTGGTGTTGTAGAATGTGCCATTCCGCAAAAAATTATTCTCAAAATATTTAACGATATATTACGCAAATAAATAGATACTACTTACCTGATCAAGATGTGCTAAAGAAACCAAATTGATGCTTTACACATAGCAGTCTCTTGCAAGAAACTATTCAAATACATTCAAAATTATCGTTGCAGCCATTGGTTCCTAAAAAAAATGATCTAGAAAAAGTTTGTATCCCTATGTTTTGTCGCAATCATGGCGCAGATTAGTCTGTGTCACATGTGACATAAATCAAATAAAACTCAGTTTCGATTTTGATTGGAAATATTTGAAGAAAATTAAAATGGATTTGTACAACTGAACAAGGTTGTAAAGATGTTGTCGATAAGTATGCGTTTCATAGTTAAAGACTTTTCCCTAATATTGCAAATGCAATTTCTGGCAATCACCAAGACAGTTTCAATTTCAAGTAAGTGCATATCTCATTTCCTCAAAAGCATCTTTGACGGCCATCAAACATTCCGCTTTTTGTGAGCTGCCCGTGCGAGTATAATTTTATTGGCATTAAAAAGGAATTAAGATTCCATTAAGGAGATGCCCGTGTCAAATAAATTGGATGTATGGAACATTTTATTAATGTGAAACAGTACGGTCCTTTTAAAGTCAGTTTTCAATTTACCTGCATAACAAAGAAATAACTAACACCTCAATGAGCTTTCGATTCGCATTTTTGTTCGTATATGGCAGTACACGTTTTTGGGGGGCTTTTTGTGTGTCCTTTTTCTTTAATACGTGCCTTTTCTGGACTTTTTAACAATTCCCTATTGACTTTTAATCTGAGTGTGTCTATCTATCTATCTATCTATCTATCTATCTATCTATCTATCTATCTATCCATCCATCTATCTATCTATCTATGTTTCCCTGTTTTTTGTGTGAGAGTGTGATTGTGTATATTCTGTTGTAATTTATATCTTTTTTCAATATGGTTACGGTTCAAACATTATACGAATTGCTAGATATAGATACAATAGTTTAATCAATCATCTGGTATCATTCAAGCAATTTTCTAAATGTACCGTTTAAATTTAATGACATCAATTAATACACAGAGAAAAACAATTCTCATACATTGAAAATTATGTGATTTGGCGTTTTTAGCGCGAAAATAGGCATATTTTCCTTAGGGACACGTCTTCTGTCATTCTGAAGATAAAAAAGGTTGATGCAGTTTTAAGGCTGCAATCCATCCTTTTCTTTTTCGTATAAATAATACACTTCAGGTGGTCTTCATCCATTTCATTTGTTTTAAATATGTCCTTAGAACACTGTTTTGTATAGGCCGGTATTGCTCTCTAATGCAGTCCTCTACAAAGCACGTTAGATCATAATATTCTTAATTTTTGACGATTTGTTTGACATGGAACTTTAATCTCCTGATTTGTATAATTTCTTTGTAAATGTTTCCCTTAAAACCGGATTTTCTCAGTTTTACAATAAAATGTATTATGATATCCAGTTATCTTACATTTACCCATCCAAATACAAACAACACATAAAATGTGATCGTAGGTCATCATCTATGTTGCATGTACTTCTGACAAACAATTCAGACCTAGATAAGCTGACGGATCATTTTACTTCTTCGATTCTTATAACAATTGTTTTTTTTGGTTTTTTTATTTATTTCTTTTTTAAGACGACCCATAATTGATGATTCATTTTCGCGATAAGTCTTACTCGTCTTTGTTACAAGTCTAGGATACGTATTGGCTGAATTTGAAATTATCCTTTATTTTATCATTACTCCAAATACACAATTGGAACTCTGGGTATGTTTTTGGCTACAGAAAAAGTACTTTGTGCCCTGCATAATAACGCTACGTTATTCTCCAGTATGGACTAGCATTATCAGTTTATATAAATACAGGTGTGTATTCGTGCAAAATACTTTACGATTCCAAATGCACTTCCATCTATTTTCTTTATCAGACGTCATTACAACATACACCTATCGGCGCTGAACAGACTGAAGAAGATATTTTTTTTGTGTCTTAGTATGGAGAACACCAAAATGTCATCCTAAATTTCATTAAACTTTGACAACAGGATGTTATGCATATACGAATAATAGAACAACTCAAAATAATTTTAATATTTTACTCTTTCCAGTTTCAAATATTGAAAATATTCTATTAACACACACACACACACACACACACACACACACTATATATATA
>JAECUM010034391.1:0-29508 GCA_016617855.1 Megalonaias nervosa
AGAGAGAGAGAGAGAGAGAGAGAGAGACACACACACACACACAGTGGAACTCCTCTAAAGCGAAACCTCATTGTATAGAAATACCCACAAGATCGAATTTTCTTTAGTCCTGATAATTCCTTCTTTTACATCATGACTTTTCCCCAATATATCGAAACATCTCAACTCTGAATTTCGATTACAACATTACATTACAAAACCCATAGAACCGAACCTGGATTCAAACTTGGAAGTATATTTTAGCAGCTAAATATCTAACACGCGCTGGAACAGACTGATTACGGTTAGCAAGCACTGTAGTAGTGGATTGATCTGTGGTACAAATGCCCAGAAAATGTCCCAAGAGTTCGCTATGTTCACACAATACTTAACTACTTAACACGCACACAGATTAGGCCCCACAATAGGCTAATTTGAAATCTTTGCACCATACAACATAGCAAGCTTTTAAGGCTAATTACATGTATCAGTAATTTGATTCTTCAGTGTAAGCCATTTAAGAAAGGCAATGATTATATGCTTATTATCTAATTGTGATTGATGCTATTCATTTATATACATGATCCATAGAACATTATGTGCTTGCTTTATCCATTAAATATCAGGACTTGGTTAACCAGGCATGTGGCATGGTTTTTGATGATTTGTCGACGGACACAGACAAAGCAGTTTTCTCAACGTCAGATTCACTGAATTGATTGTCACTTAATAGGTCGCCATATTCAATCTATGCGTTATTTCTTTTAAAAAGGGTGCATGTAAGTATTTCTGAAAAACGGCTCACTGAGGTTATACACTGTTTTATTACTGATATTATCACGACCACCTTTCTTACAGAAAGACGCAATAATACCCAAGTACATTTTATGTAAAATGTCCTGAATCTACCAGATATACTCGTTTAAAAGTCGAGTGAAACTGCAAACAACAAAGATCCCGATCTGCCGTAACATAATGTGCCTGCAGATCAGGAGCCATGTTATTTGTTTTAATGATTACTCCTAACAAACTGCACAGACCCTGCCTATTTGACGGCAGTTCTGGGTCTGTGCAGTTTGCAGTTGGGCTCGTCATATAATCTAGTACATACGGTAGCATTTAAAATATCTACAAGATGCAATGACAGTACATACATACATATATACATACATAAAATATTTATTGAGCATTAGACACTAACGATAGATTTATTGCACTTTTTAAAAACACATCACAATTGCTACCTCTGCAACTACAATAGGTTTGTCAAGCTCTTCAAAATTACATTTTACGTAATCAAAATCTTTATATTCACAAAGTTCCTTAGCTGGTTGTACATGTGGAGATCTCACCGGGCTAACGTTTTATTGAGAGCACCTGCAAATTTTTTTTTTTTTTTTTTTTTTTTTTTTGGTCAAAAGCGGAGTATCGTTTTCATTATTTTAAAAGTTTCCTCTTGGATATGCTATTCATAAGAGGTAAACATGATGAACCTTACGGTGAATGGGAACTGAATTGGTTCTCTGTGCCTATAATAATATAGATCCATTTGACTGGCATATATCTGAATAGCATGCTAATATTGCAACTGTTAATAATAATGAAGCTGAGGAGTTGTGTGAATATAAAAGGACTAGGCATGACAAAAGTTTATACAACAAGCATTTTCTAGTAAGAACAATTTAAATTTAATTATCATATATTTGAAATGCTTATTTAATTAAAAAAAAATATTAAATACAAAATTACATAATTCTAATTCAGTCAGTGATAAATACGTGTTTATTAGTCAAGTGATAAAAAATTACGATCATTTTTCTCAAATCAGGTAAGGAAGGAGGAACAAATAGAACCAAAGACAATAACATATCTTGGATCTCTCGTGTACTCTACAGATAAAAGTACAGCAGCAACAACAATACATTGTTCAGGGACAATTAACTGTTGCTAAGATACAATATCGGCAAAAGTTGCTGGGGAAAATATACAGAATGTGATTGGGTTTATCAGATACCAAGAACAATTAGGAATTGCGTTGTGGAAACTGCATCATGGAAAATAAATTTTAAAATTCGTCTTAAGGAAACAAAATAGCGAGTTACTTAGAGATTGTTCACCTGAAGCAACATAATAACGTGTTCAAACAATCGAA
The DNA here is from genome assembly GCA_016617855.1 of Megalonaias nervosa. Classification (NCBI taxonomy): domain Eukaryota; kingdom Metazoa; phylum Mollusca; class Bivalvia; order Unionida; family Unionidae; genus Megalonaias; species Megalonaias nervosa. Next base: position 2,132 of record JAECUM010034391.1, read on the forward strand.
CGGAAACGCTCCTAGGTGAGAGTTTACAGCTGCTTACTTCAGAAGCAGATATGTTGAATTCAAAGACCTCCCTTTATCAGGAAAATAAAGAAATATCAAAAACTATTATACTCGGATATACCTCATAATTATGCGTACAAAAAGTAACATTTATGTCCCCAGTGGACATCATACCCTTGCTGGAAAACATCGGATATATATTTAATTAGAATACCGGTACAGGCAAAAATAATAAATTTATCTGTGACGTTTTCAAAGACGTGTTATGCAAATGACCAATTTCAAGACACTGGGATCAAATGACAGATAATTAACAAAAAATGCTATTGCTCAACGAGCATAATTCAGCTTTTGGGGAGCTGTATGTGTAAAAATGTTATCGTATATATATATATATATATATATATATATATATATATATATATATATATATATATATATATACGTGTATGTGTGTGTGTGTGTGTGTATGTATGTATGTATGTATGTATTACCAGTATTGTTCAATTTGTAATGAATGTAAGCACGAAAATCGATGGTTGTCATCCTCTTCAAAGCTTCTTGTGGCTTCCAACGATTTGGGCTTTTGAAAGTAGAACTCAGTAGCAATTATCCTAATTTCTGATAGCCAAAGATAAAGACTATTTCATTCCATTTTCTCGGTAAAATGAAAATTGAAAATGAAACCCTCTCCGTCGGGTTGTAATGAAGACTCCGGGAATGTACTAGGTTGACGATTTAATTAATTCACGATCTGTTGCTGTTTTTTCTGCTTCTTTGTTTGCTGCCAAAACTTAAAAGCCATTCGTGTTTCTTGCAAAACATTCTCACAAGAGTCAACTGGGGTACATCAACAGTTGAGTTTATGCTTCCATTGATCTGAGTATGCATACAAAATAACCAAAAACACAATACACATGAAGGAAAATATTTACAAAAATTCCTTTGAGTACAAAGTTGATTTAAAGACGTATGACGAGCAAGCAACCGTGAAACAGTTTCATACACACTCACCAAGAAACATGTTATGTGTATTTAATTTAATTGTTTGTCTGTTAGTTTTAATTTTTTTAATTCATTGCATGTTATTGTAATGTAACATTGTTTACTGGACTTGATCTTATCCAAAATTGAGTTTATTTCTGATTGACCTGATTTACCTTTTTAATTTTTTTTATTTCATTTATGTCAACAACTAATCATAGCTTCATTATTCTCTATGTGTATGAGCCCATTATCAGGATTATTATTCAGGTAAACAAGAAGGCGTAAATATGTTGATCAGGGACAGGGATTTGGAGATTCCGAAGTGAATTTTGTATGCTACTGTGTTGTAAATAAACAAGGCTCATTAGATCATTCTAGAAGGTTTTTTTCCTTTAGGTAATGATTGTTTTTAGAAAATGCTAATTACGACCTGAGGTCAAGAAGAGAACTACATTATCTTGTGACTGTGAGGATTTTACCTGTCGTGCTTTAACATCTAGCACTTTAAGTTGTATTATGCCGTGACCAGTTTGGGCTGAATTTTATTTTCTTCAAATTATTTAATTCAAGTGATTATTTTCTCTGGAAATACAAACGTGCTCTGACAAGATTCTTGGATAGAGACATTCATTGGAATTTATACTAAACTCAAACATAGAATAATATTTCTGTGATTCAACAAGAGACTGTTGACACATTAGTACATCGTAGGCTATAACAGACACGTCTTCGCCTTCAATTTTGGATCTCCTTGGGACTTGAACTGAATTTTATTCAGGACATTTTATTACTAGGACTTGTGTCTTTAATTTTTAGATTATTTTTGGACTTAATTCGCAATACCGTAAGTTCTTTTTTCTCACTTTTCACTTTGTATTCTAAAGAAATAAATTATTTGTTAAATTTTACAAAGCTTGTTGTCTTCACTCTTTTCTGTTTTTATTTTAAGAGGACAGACTTGTAACAAAAAATTGGGCACTTGTCCTGGGATACAAATTTTGCTAAAATATTTCAGAAAACTTTGTTTTTGAAATTTAAATTCCCCTAGTTACTGAATTTTTTAAATCCCAAGTATTATTTCACATTTTAGAAATCTTTAGTGAAATCAGAAAGCTTTTTACAATGTCATCATAGTGGAGATCTTTATTTCAAATCTATCCCAGGAGCAGTTAGATTGTTTGAAAAAAAGATGAACTGCCTCAGCTTGCCAGAAAGTATGATTTTATGAGGTAAAAGCTTCTTTAACGAAGCAAGAAATAAAAATATTTTGGTCCAATATTTGGTGGAAGAGAATGTTTTGGATAAAAGTGCTTTGGTTTTGATTAGTAAGTCTGTATCAGACTCTAACATAAATGTAAAGGAATTAAAATTAAAATACAAGATGGAATTAGAGTTAAGAAAGCTTGAACTTCAGAAAGATAAAGAGGAGAAACAAATACAATTAGATAAATAGGAAAGAGAGAGGAACATGCTGTTGGAGAAAGAGGGGAGAGAAACAAATGCAATTACAGAAAGAAAAAAAACAAATGCTGTTGGAGAAAGAGGAGAGAGAGAATCAAATGCAGTTGCAATTGGAGAAATAGGACAGAGAGACAGATGCAAATGCAAAAAGAAAAGGAAGAAAGACAATTTCAATTTAGATTAAGAGAATTAGAGCTGGCAAGTGAAAAGCACATCCCCACATTACATACAAATTCAAGTTTTGATGTTACGAAGAATATTAAGTTAGCGCCCCCTTTTAGAGAAAAAGAAGTATACAAATATTTTCCTCATTTTGAAACAATTGCTGAAAATATGAAATGGTCAAGGGAGCATTGGACTCTATTACAGAGTGCACTTTTTGCCAAAGCCCGAGACATCTATACTTCTCTGTCAGTACAGGGGAATGCTGACTATGATCTGGTTAAGGATTGCATCTTAAAGGGTTATGAGTTAGTCCCTAAGGCGTATCGACAAAAACTCAGGAACTGTAAAAAAGAAGCCGTACAAACACATGTCAACTTTGCAAGAGAAAAAGAGCAGTTATTTGATAGGTGGTGCTTAGCCGAGAAAGGTGATAAAGATTACGAAAATCTCAGACAACTCGTATAACTTAAAAAGTTCAAGAATTGCGGCCATAGTGACATTAATTCTTATCTTGATGAGTATAACGTCGAAACCTTGGAAAATGCTGCTCGTACTGCTGACGAGTATTTCTTAGCACATAAAATTTCTTTTGTAAGCAAGCAGTAATCTGGTAGAAAAGTATTTCAGCCTAATACTAGCCCTTCTAAATTTCAATCTGGCACAACGTTTAGAAATCAAGTTTCTCATACGATTGATCAGAAATCCTTATCTGTTCCTACGTGTACCTATTGCACGAAGAAAGGACACGTTATTTCTGATTGCTAAAAGTTGAAAAATAAGCATCAGAATCGACACAGACCTACCCCAAATGCTCTTATTTCTAAGAGGTCAAGGTCACGGTCATGTATTGAAAACAATACATTTGTTGGGTCTAAGGGACCCCAGTCTGATTTTATTATGGAGAATTATGAACCATTCATGTCGAAGGGTTCTATATCATTCTTGGGTGATTCGGCCAGTCCTATCCCTATTAAAATTTTAAGGGACACGGGAGCTTCTCAGAGTCTTTTATTATCAGGTACTTTGCCTTTTTCTGAGAAGTCCTGTTCTAATGAGAGTGTTCTCATTCAGGGAGTAGAGTGCGGCTTTGTTAATGTTCCTCCCCATTGTGTAAATTTGTCTTCAGACTTAATCTCAGGACCCGTGACAGTCGGAAGAGTGTTTTCTTTACCCATTGAGGGCATTCATTTATTACTAGACTATGGCCTAGCTGGAGATAAAGTTGTGGTTAATCCACTTGTAACTAACAAGCCTTCTTTGGATCAGAAAGTCGATCCTACTGACAAAGAATACCCTGATTTATATCCAGCTTGTGCAGTTACTAGAACTATGGCAAAGAAAGCTCTTGATAATGATGATGATCAAGAAAGTAGCTGACACATGTATTGCTCAGGCTTTTGATAAGGTCCCTTTTACTCCTCGTTTGGATCAAAAGGAATTGATCACAGTGATCCTCTTTTAACTACTCATTCTCTTTATTCTAATCAGGATGACAAACGACAATCACTTGTCGTCGAACAGGAAAAAGATCCTGAGATCTCCTGTCTGTTTCAAAGAGTCATTAGTGAAACTGAAGCCACGGAAGTACCTGTCTGTTATTTCATTAAAAATGTGATTCTTATGAGAAAATGGTGACATCCCGAGGTACCTGCTGGTGATGAGTGGTCAATGAACTATCAAACTGTAGTTCCAAAATCGTACAGACAGGAATTTCTTAGTCTGGCCCACGAAACTCCTCTGGCTGGTCATTTAGTGGTTAGTAAGACTTATCACAAGATCTTGAATCACTTCTATTGGCCAAAATTAAAAGTGATGTTTGTAAATACTGTAGATCTTGTCATACTTGTCAGATGGTAGGAAAACTCAATCAGAAGATACCTAAGGCTGATCGGCAGCCTATTCCTGCATTTGACGAACCATTTAGCAGAATAATGGTAGATTGGGTTGGTCCCTTACCTAAGAACAAGTCAGGTAACCAATACTTGTTGACCATAACATGTGCGTCAACAAGATTCCCAGAGGCAAATCCTTTGAGGGATATTAAAACTAAAACAATAGTAAAAGCTTTGATAAAGTTTTTTACTCAGTTTGGCCTTCCCAAATCTGTCCAATCTGATCAAGGGTCAGATTTTCTGTCTGGAATTTTCAGCAAGTTATGTACGAATTAGGCATCCAACAATTCAATTCTTTTGCCTATCGCCCTGAGAGCCAAGGGGCTTTACAAAGATTTCATAAAACTTTGAAAATATGATTCGGTCATATTGTTTCGATACAGGTACAGATTGAGATGAAGGAATTCATTTACTATTCTTTGCTGTTAGGGAATCAGTTCAAGATTCTTTAGGATTTAGTCCCTTTGAACTAGTTTTTGGACATAATGTACGGGGACCAGTGAAGTTGCTAAAAGAGAATCTTCCTTCTAATGAAGATACCAAAATGAATCTTCTCGATTATGTTTCCAATTTTATGTATAAGTTGTCAAAGGCTTGTGAGGTTGCAAGAACTAATCTGCTCTCTACTCAGTCAAAAATGAAATTAAGGTACGATAAAAATGCAAAGGAAGGAGTTTTCAGCCTGGTGATAGAGTTCTGACTCTCTTGCCCATACCACATAATCCCCTTCAGGCCAAGTATTATGGTCCTTAAACAGTTGAAAAGAAAGTAAATGACTTAAATTATATCATAAATGCTTCTGGGAGGCGAAAACAAAAACAACTTTGCCACATACATATGTTAAAGGGGTATGTTGATAGAGATAGCCAGGTTAATCGTGCAATTAATTTAGTTGTACCTGTCCCACTCACTGAGGATTTAAGTGAAGGAATTCAATCGGACTCTATTGATTTTGGAGTAACAAATCTTCAGAATTCAGAAACTATGAATAATCTAGACCAGAAACTTTCACATTTGCAACAGCAAGAAAGGAATGAACTTAAACAGTTATAACTTGAATATGAGCACTTATTTCCAGACGTTCCTACAAGAACAAATAAAATCTAACATGACGTCGAAACTGTAAATTCCACACCTGTGAAACTAAACCCGTATAGGATGAACCCTCTCAAACAAGAATGTTTTGAAAAAGAAATTCAGTATTTGCTGGAGATTGATTTCATAGAGCCCAGTAAAAGTGACTGGAGTTCACCATGTATACTTGTTCCAAAACCAGATAATACTTTCCACATGTACACTGATTATAGAAAGGTGAAAAGTGTGACTAAAACAGATTCATTTCCATTACCAAGAATCGATGACTGCATTGATAAAATTGGAAATGCAAAGTATGTCACCAAATTTGACCTTCTGAAAGAATTTTGGCAAATTCCACTGACGGGAAGGGCAAAGGAAATTTCGACATTCGTGACTCCAGATGGACTTTATCAATATAAAGTGATGCCGTTTGGGATGAAAGGTTCGCCTAATACTTTTTAAAGCTTAATGAACATTACTACATCTGATCTAGAAAATTGTGATGCTTACATCGATGATGTCATCATCTACAACGACGCCTTGAAAGATCATTTAGCGCCAAATCGGAAATTCTTTGACAGACTCACTGATGCAAGTTTGACAATTAATTTATCCAAAAGTGAGTTTTTCCTGCTTGTGTAATATTTCTAGGACATATCGTGGGAAATGGACAAGTTAAACCTACAGATGCTAAGGTCAAGGCTATCTCTGAATTCCCTGTGCCTGTCAGTAAAAAGCAACTGATGCGATTATTAGGTATGGCTGGATACTATCGGAAATTTTGTTCCAATCTTACCATAATTGCTGAACCCCTGACAAATTTATTAAGCAAGAAAACAAGGTTTCGTTGGTCTGAAATATGTCAGGAGGCTTTTGATAAGTTAAAGGCCATACTTAAGAATGCACCAGTTATACAGCTCGAAATTTCAGCCATTAAATTTAAACTGTCTGTTGATACAAGTGATGTTGGGGTTGGAGAAGTATTGATTCAAGAAGATAAAATTGTGTTGATCATCCAGTGTGATATTTTTCTAAGAAATTAAATAAGCACCAGAGAAATTATTCCACGATCTAGAAGGAATGTTTGGCTTTGATATTGGCATTACAACACTTTGAAGTTAACATTAGTTCAGCTCCTTATCCAATTATTGTGTTTAGTGATCACAACCTCTTACTTTCATCGGCAAGATGAAAAACAAAAATAAGAGATTATTAAGGTAGAGTTTGTTGTTATAGGAATATAATAATGACATCAGGCACATCAAAGGAAAAGACAATTTAATACCAGATGCACTTTCTCGTGTATAGAAATATATTGTTTCATGTATACTTTGTGTCATTCATAAGATTTCATCTTATGTTTTGTTTTTTTACCCCATGCATACTTGACCTATAGTAAAAAGAAAGCTTTATTGTATAAATCTTTCTTTTTCTTTATGAGGGGAAGTTTTATGTATATTTAATTTAATTGTTTGTCTGTTAGTTTTAAGTCTTTTTATTTCACTACATGTTATTGTAATGTAACATTGTTTGCTGGACTTGACCTTGTCCAAAATTGAATTTATTTCTGATTGACCTGATTGACTTTTTTATTTTATTTTTAATTTCATTTATGTGAACAACTTATAACAGCTTCATTATTCTCTATGTGTATGAGCCCATTATCAGGATTATTATTCAGGTAAACAAGAAGGCGTAAATATGTTGATCAGGGTCAGGGTTTTGGAGATTCCGAAGTGAATTTTGTATGCTATTGTGTTGTAAATAAACAAGGCTCATTAGACCATTCTAGAAGGTTATTTCCCATTAAGTAATGATTCTTTTTAGAAAATGCTAATTATGACCCGAGGTCAAGCAGAGAACTATGTTATCTTGTGACTGAGGATTTTACCTGTCGTTCTTTGACATCTAGCACTTTAGTTGTATTATGTTGTGACCAGTTTGGGCTGAATTTTATTTTCTTCAAATTATTTAATTCAAGTGATTATTTTCTCTGGAAATACAAAAGTGCTCTGACAAGATTCTTGGGTAAAGAGGTTCATTGGAATTTATACTGAATTCAAACATAGAATAATATTTCTGTGATTCAACCAGAGACTGTTGACACATCAGTACATCGTAGGCTATAACAGACACGCCATCGCCTTCAATTTTGGATCTCTTTGGGACTTGAACTGATTTTTATTCAGGACCTTTTATTACTAGGACCTGTGTCTTTAATTCTTAGATTATTTTTGGATTTAATTCGCAATACCGTAAGTTCTTTTTTTCTCATTTTTCACTTTGTATTTTAGGGAAATAAATTATTTGTAAAATTGTACTAAGCTTGTTGTCTTCACTTTTTTCTGTTACTTAGTTTACAGACTCGTCACAAATAACATAGATTACTTATAATTTATTTGTTTCGTTTTCATCGACAACATTTATTGGATTGTCTACCCCATGTTTGTCGTCATTTGCAATATAATCCAACTGAATCTCCTGTTTCTTCGATTTGTCATTCGGTCCCCATTCTGACGTCGGTCTTGTGATTGTTTCCAGCCTCTGTAAATATGGTATATATTAGTAACATGTCAGATTACTAGATGCATGTAAACGAAATAGCAGATAAAACTACATTCTAAAAGTAAAAAAGGTGAAATATGTTTATCAACGGAGGATCAAAACAAATTTGTATTGCCGTAATGGGGTTTGGTACAAAAACTGTCGACAACTTGAGCGGCTGGAACCCCATCACACACACACACACACACACACACACACACACACACACACACACACACACACACATCCGTATCGTTTTGTAATTAAAGGATACGACATAATCCTTTTCCAAAATATGCTTTTAGTTTAAGCTGCCTCAATAATTCAAGCAATAATAAGAAAAGATGACACAACGAACGTAAACATATAAACTACAATATTTTTTCCAAAAATAGGCATAGATGTAAACTATGATTGTGTATGTGTTTGTTTATGTGCGTGGTCCCGGTGATTTGACAAACGGATTACCTGCAACAGACTTCCCTTCGCCCGGAACAGGAACTGGAAGAGGAACGTGAGTGGGATGGGACAGATGACAAAGGCAGTGATAGCCCAGCCGATATTCTGGGCGAACTCGGGGAACGGCAATTCCTTAGTAATAGTTGGAGGATTGTAGTCAACCATGCGGTATATGAACAGTAGCTACGCAAAGAAAATAGAAGAATAAAAATAGGTTGATCTGACTCTTTGACATACCACTCATTGACATTTTCGTTTTATTCCAATTAAAGGACAAAATTATACAAATGTTAATATCTTCCAACATGCTGTTAAAAATAATTTGCCATTTCACTAGACTGAAAATAACATTCTCATTACATCGATTTGTTTACAAGCTATCTGATTTATGGACTTTTGATCTTAATTTGAGGGACTTCATAGAAGCGAAATAAGCTCATGCATTAGGTTTGCTCTCCCTGTATTAAACATGTATGTTCTTATTTTCGATGATGTGCTTTCAATCATATGCACATGAAGGAATGAGTAAAAGTCACAACTAATGCTATATTTTACTATCAATTAGAATTGAGCGTAGCAGATACTGCTTTAAATTGTGTGCAATTTACATCCTGGACGACTCGTGCCTGTCTAGTACATAATACGTTTTTAATAGAATCAGTACACATATCGTCCCTACAATAAAAAGGCGAGTCTCAATACAGTTATTTATATTGCATAGTCTATGAAATAGATTATAGTGTACGAAGGCACTGTCGCTTTTAAAAAATGTTTGCCAACAATTGCAAACCCAAACTCTACGGTCAGTCAGAAATGACGGTATGCAAGAATATAAATGATTTGATTAATAAACAAAATGAACAAAAATAATTATCTACAATATGGTACGCACTGATTCACACTCAGCAACCCGTTAGATACATTTCCGGCTCTCAGTGTGTGTGTGTGTGTGTGTGTGTGTGTGTGTGTGTGTGTGTGTGTGTGTGTACTTTTAGACAGCATCGACTATGCTGAATCAACTGCGTATCTGAAAAAATATCCAATAAAGATAGATTCCTTTTATACATTTTCCGTTACACGGTTCATATGACTCCTTTTGTTCCTCAGGATCATCATGTACGGGTCCGAATTACAGTTTGGTGGGTATTTCAATCCAGAATCTCCCATCCTTTTAATCAGATTGTCTCCGCATAACCCAAAACCTACGAAGTACCCGTTCTTTTATCCTTACAGAATGAGAATATAACAGTGACAGAAAACATTCAATTCATGGAATTATGTGGGTTTAGTTGTTAACTTGCTAGACTGGCGTGCAAAACGGTCCGAGTTTGAAGCCTAGCATGATATCACCTAAGGTCGACTACTGTGTAGAGTTCATGGCAACACACTCTACTCCTATTTCCTCGGCATTTTAAACCTTACTTGTATTGATATACCGTAAAGCATCAAACCAAACCATGAATCGCAGACACATAAGCTAAGTGACACATTTACTATAGTTTTCATAATTAGGAGAAAAACGTATTTAACTATATTACTAGGAAGATAGAACTGAGTTAATGCAAGTTTTGGTTATCTTCATCTTCACGTTTCACAAAGAAAGTTAAAAATAAGGCACTTCACTTGAAAAAAGTCGATTTAAGTGTTCTCTCTCTCTCTCTCTCTCTCTCTCTCTCTCTCTCTCTCTTACCGCAATAAGGACAGGTGAACAGAAGACCCAGCAGAATGTCCAGTACCAGGCAGGCCTTGGTGGTCTTCCAAGCATGTAGTTCACATCATCAAAAAATTTCCTGATGCCTGAAAAGGTTTCAAGACTCTTGGAATAAATAGACAGTACTTGAAATATATAGAGACGATTCTTACATGATTGGGCAGATGTTTGATGATCTGAAGATTGCGTTTTATGCAGTTAAGTTGTACACGAAAATGAAACATTTGCGTGCTGCACGAGTATGCCCTTTTATTTTACTTCTGCCAACTCCGGAGCAATGCAACGCCTGTTGCAGACAGTGCGGCAAAACGGATGTGGCATTTATGTATATGTATTATGATTTTGCTGTAATAAGGAACGGAGCATGTAATCACTGGAAAAGGCAGAATGCAAGCAAGGGTCAAAAGGTTAAGTTGCGCATGCCTATTAACATGCATTAAAGAGCAGATATTTAATACTTTATTGACCTCTCCTTCTAGCAATAGTGCGGGAAAAAAAACTATGCTGGATTTGTATTTTTGTTAATTTCTTACTTTTTTGGATTTGATGTCGGGGGGGGGGGCTTGTTGTTTTGGTGGGTGTTTTCCTGTGGGAGTGAAGAGGTTCGTTGAAAATTGCGCGTAAGGTTTCTGATCATTTAAGAATAACGATCATACATTGATTGCTCTGTACAAACATTTGCCGGAGGAGTAGGATTCAACTTTCCTCGTGCTGCGGCGAACATTTTCACACTGAGCACCGTGTATGATACTTATAGTATGATCCCTGTAATCAGAGAATAAAATCATTAAAAATTGCAGTAGTCAGGAGGAAAGGCAACCCTAAACAGAGTTATATCATTGGCTATAGCGTACAGTTTGGTTGAAAGGACACACATATGGTATTATCTCTTAATCATTAGTTCTTTATATTGTATCAAGAATACATGAACTCAATGTCGTATGCTCAAGGACGACACGGTGTAGAAACACATTTGTGCTAGCCGGGTTCTTGATTGAGTTTTCGTACACAATGTAGTAGTGGCAATCATAGAGTTCTACTAAGTGGTAGTGGTAGCGATGCATTCTTCATGGTGTTATTGGTGGGATGCCCAGGAAGATACTAATCTGTAACTCCCCAGATGACATTCGCAATTCAATTTTACTTTAAAGAGTTCGCTGGTCTAGAGGAACAAGCGCAAAAGTAGATGTAAAATGTCTTTGTCACCTAGTCCCCAACCCGATATAAAATTAGTATTCAATTTCAAAATTGTCGACTTAATTATGTACACGTGACATGATTATATAAGGTATATACATGGCTGCTGATTGGGGAGCAGGAAGCAGTGAATAGGTGCTGTATCTGAAAGTTTTGCAAAATGCACGTGAAGAGACCAATTAAAAGGGAAAGGAACAAACATCTGCACTTAGTGTGATTTGATAGAAGAGCAGTTGCTCTTTGCACAGATGCAGCACTGAAGATATGTCAAAGACGAGAGGTCACACTTGAGCAGGAGTGTAAACGTCGTGCAGCGATAACGGTGTACATTTTGTATAATAGAGATACATGTGTGTACCTTTACTGACTGGTATACATGGGCTTTCCAAGTTCTTACAAAGAGGGGAGATCAGTCCCGAGACCTGTTTGATGGGCTTGCCGCTCCTCGTGCGCCAACGCAGCAAGTTTCGGACACAGGTAGAAAGCGGCATCGACAAATTCCAGCACTAGAATAAAATTTTTGGCAGTCTTTGAAGCCAGTGGAACAACAGGTCGAACTACCTAATGACACATCAAATAGTATTATCGATTAGTATTCACTTACCACACCCGAAATGTAGCAGAGACTTATTCGAACACCAAGGAGAATCAGAGGGCTGAAGAAACTGTCGGACTTTATAAAGAGGATTGGTAAAGTCAACGCGGTTGAGTCAAAAAATATCACCAACGTGCCTGAAGAGCATTGGCTTGAAGTAGATGCCAAGAACAGAAGATATCATCTCTAGGAAGCTCAGGAACTTTGATGGATTAGAGTTTAGCTTTTTCGAAATGCTCAGCTGGAGAAATCTATGCTAGGCCAGCCAGATATATATGAGAAAGAAACAGAGATGGATACCAACACAAAAATGGCGCCCTACTTTCGTAATAAACAAGTTTTCAGTCTGCGCAGCTATGAGACTGAGTCGATGATTACCGGAGCTAATGCTGTCATGCAAAGGCACGTTAAAAGTTACCTGCGTGAGGCGTCTGGATGGACATTTGTCCGTTGCTAAACACTTGACATCCGTGTGTCTCAGTGCCGCCAATTTTGAGGACAGAGCTACGCTCCAACATGAAAGTTTGTACCACCAATGGCTGTCCTAAATGTGACCAATACCTACAGTCACTGTTTCTGATGGGTTATTCTGTCGGATGTATACCCAGCAGATGACAGAAATGCTGACCGGCTAGCACCTTAGTGAACTTGACTTTACGGGCATGGACTCTCCTGTCAAGGCTAGTTATATTGACAGGTCTGAGAGTCGCAAAGAAACAAACGCTGTTAACGCCTTTGGATGGAAAATTAGCGAGAAAGTCTGTTCACAGGCCATCGAACTATTGCTGCTGCAAGCGCACACCGAAAGCAATGTGCCTGTCTGGACGGCAGAAAAGAGCCACTATGGTTACAAGCATCAAGCAGAACACATGAAGAAGAAGCACGTCTGCCGCAGCTGCCTTCACGTCTTTAGCCGTGGCGATCTAATGGAAAACCACCTCAGAAAATGCCGTCGAATAGGCGAAACGACACAGCGAGTGACCTTACCTAGGCAGTACAAAAAAAGAACATCATAAGCGTTCAGAACCACCACCTCCAGATGCCTAGTCTATATATCATCAACGTAGATTTCAAGGCACTAAAGGTGCCAGTGGAAAGCGGTGCCGACCATCCAGACAAAAGCTGCAAGCATAACAATGTTGAGAAGGTTCCATGTAGCTTCTGGTATACAGGCATCCACTGTGATGTCGCAACCAAAAATACAGAGTTATATCAAGGTAATGATGCTGTCGCCACTTTCCTGCAGAGATTCAAATGTGAGCTGAGGGAGATCCGAGAGTCACTAAAACATCCAGCAGGGATGTTGCTGATCGAAGGCGACCTGGAGCATTTTCAGTAAGCGGTTGGCTGCCGTGTCTGCGGCAGTAACTTGACCACCCATGAAGCATGCAATGTCAAGCTGTACATCTATTCAGAAAAGATAAAGGTCCATGAGATGTTTAGTAACCTGCGCAGTTACGACGACCAACTTATTATGCAGAACACTATATGATACTATAATTAGGGCGGTTGCAGTTTGTCAACAGCTTCCAAGTTATCAACAGCAACCTCGAGAAGTAGCTGCCAACACGCCTAATGGCGCAGTATGCAGCCCTCATGTAAACGATGGCGTATTCGCCAGTAGTAAAAGCAAAGCCAACACCTCTGACTTTTCACATAAAAATATCTCAGTCAGCTTTGTCTCTAAGCTCCGAAAAGTACTAATGATTTGCAAACATGAAATCAAGAAAACACTGGCATTCATGTCTGTGGATCTCTATAAAAAAACGGGATCGCTACCAACTACGTATCAAAGGCTTTTAAAGACAATGCAATATCGGAAGACGAATTCGAGCTCATACTGAATAATTCCGAAAACTGCACAAGCAAAAACGGAAAATATTATATCAAAAGCATGCACAACCGCCTTAAAAGTGGTAGAAAAAGATAAACTGATAGCAAAAAGGACAATCCGAAGTTCGTGCATGCTCAGGAACTCATGAGACCTAGCCCAAATGCTTCTCTGACTTACGATGAATTGAACCCACCTTAACAAACTGTTCCACTTTTTATGCATCTTAGTATATACAATGCGGCCAGCAGATGAGCTAAGGGAAAATAATTTATACAATACCCGTGGCAGCGCGCACTGAAAAGCCCCTGCCTACAGTTGTCACACTCAAAAATCAATTACTTGTTAACGGTATGGCGCCAACCATAACATGGAATGGATTGGCTTTAATCTTTTGCCAAGCACAAATCTTCCCGTCTGCAAGCAACGAGATGCAAGAAAGAATATATCGGGTATCGGCTAACAGCCAACACGTCAGAATATTTATAGTTGATTTTGGAGTAGATCCTTTATCTTGGGTAAGCAATGCAGCCTTCTCAACATGTTTTATTCAGTGCCTCATAAAAAAATAACGGCAAAATCTTGTGGCATCAGAGTTCTTTGGTGTGGTTTTATCTGCAACATTGTTAATAACAGCATCTTTATTGCTCACTTAAAAAATTCAAATCTTACAATAATAAATGTTGTAACCGTTAAAACTATTGGCGGCTCAAACTTGTCAATTAAAAAGTTATTCGTACACATTTACCCACCAATATTTAAATATAGGGTAACTCTTACAGTAAAATCTTTTATGGCATGGTTTTTTGAAAGTCTTGCAAGTTCCTACAAAACTTTACCCAATACACACATGCCTTTTCCTACCTAGATTGTGACCACAGCCCTCGAATGGGTGGCTCAAGAGAAAACGTCTGTGTGAGCTGAGGAAATATTCAAGGTTACCTAAGGCGAAATTATAATGTTACATCTTAAATTTGTCAAATCCCATTTCTTTAATGTTTGGAACTATATAAAGCTGGACTTACTCCATGTAAACAGAACACTTCCAAGGCATAAAATTGCAAACTTTCATAGCAACTACGTACTGACTGATTTTTCTGTAAAAGAATTACAATGGAAACTAGTCGTACAAACTTACCATAGACCCAGAAGACAGCCACACATTCACATGAGGCTACGAATAACACGGCAAAGTCGGACCCATAGACATCTAGAAGTTCCACGACGTAGTCCCCGCCCTATGGAAAATAAATATATGCACAATTTGAATCTGTAATACCCTTAAAACTGGACTCTTTCTAGGTTGCATCCTTCAGTGCCGGATTTTCCAGGGACAAAATTGTTTCCCCGTGTTAGAATAACAGCACATGAATCCAGAAAGCAAAATATGGACCTGACTATTTAGGACTGTAGCAAATACTTATCATAAAATCCACTGACAATGGCGCTTAAATTAGGTTTGCAAAACGCCTCAGTCAGATGACATATGTTTTGCGTAATTTGCTTGTGCACATCTTATGCACACATTGATATTAGTTGCTTTATAACGACATTTTGGTGCTTTAGAACGATCTTTTGGTACTTTATTATGCTCTTTATTTTATGCTTTATTATGGTATTTATATCACTTTACTGGTATTATCATGCCCTGGAAATGGGACCTAAGGGACATTCCGAAGAGCGCATCAAAGCCTTTCACTAGGGTTGGCCTTGGCGGGTATTAAACATACCATCTTCAGATTACTAGTCCAAAGCTCAATCAACTGAATAAAATATTCTTCTCAAAACATTCAGTGAACTAGATTGACAATGTGCATTATTTTTAGTCTTTATCACTGGTATTATAAACTCTGTGCTTAGCCGAGTAATAGTACAATATAGATGCTGTCACGTCATCTGCTTGCAAGCACGATTACGCTATTGTTCTCTACACATTTCGTTCGGCCCAGCCGGGCATTCGAAATTTGTACCTTTATAGGCTAAACCAGCATTAAGGTAAGAGTCGCGTTAGATACAAAAGACAACGGCTAAGAAAGGCAGTAATTATCCTCAATCATTTTAATTGCACACATGAGCAGTCGTAAGAAAACGTGTCCTTCGAGTGATAGGGTTTGTAATCAGGTGATATAATGTTTATACAACAGAATAATTTTAATTCGTAAAAGAGAAAAATAAATCATATCAGTACTTATGCATATCATATCAGCAGTTTCAAAATCACCTCTGCCGAAAAGTATAATGTATTGATAAAGTGACAACAAATGACCATGTGCAGAACACTGTGAGATAAACAAATCATGACTCAGATTTTTAAAAGGAAAAATAATTAACAAGCATTGCAGCTTATTCTTTTCTTGGAATTTAGTTTAATGCCTCAGTTGAAAAAAGTCATTTGAGCAGTTTGAAAATTTCACTTAAACATTTGACAACGTGAATCATCGAACAGATATAAAGTATTATAAGGTAGGAATTGTGATAAAATCAGTTGAAGTGGCTCCGTATGGATCTCAACATGTTGAAAGTGATTTAACTTAAACAAGTGAAAAAGCTTTATAGCTGCATTAAAAAATCAGTGTATAGGTTTCCAATATAAAGCTCCTGACAGAATGATGTGTACAGTTACTTAATGAATAAAATTTAAATCTACTAAACAATAATATAGATCTAATACAACGTAACATAACATGCAGCAACTTTAACATTCCTCTCTATCGTGTTTGGGGATATGTAAATGGGAAAACAACTTAACTGTTAATGGTCTTTAAGAAAATGAACTACTGAAGGCGCTTGCAAGTGATATTATGATTAAAAAGATGGAACAGTTAAATGCAAGAAACAAACCTACTAGCTAATGAAATAAGTAAAATGTTGACAAGTGATAAAAACCACGATAAGGTCACTACCGCTAAAACCACAACCTGTTCCTTCCCCTTCACCACTTCCTGTTAAACCTTTTTACAAAATTTGTTATGGTCCGACCAAGAGTTGTTGATATCTTAGATATAACTGTAAACATATCGTTGCAGTGGTAACGCCTTTTCTTTAGAACAATTTTTTAACCTCTCTTCTAATAGTCATTTTTCTATAACTTTCCAATCAATGTTATTAACATTTTCTCTAACGTTATTTTCTATGTTCATTAAAAAGCAGTTTGTGCCTCATTACTTTCCTACGTTTAAAATATCTCTCAAAATTTTGCCATCCTCTTGTCATCTTTTCCTTCGCTAACATACTTTCCTTTAAATTTACTCCATATAGTTTTCATATATTTCAGAGTTTAATTTCGTTTGATATTTAATTCTAAATTTCTAGACCAACTGCAATGTATTTTAATTTTCCTGTCTTCATCTGGACAACATAATCTGTTAACACTGCCATCATGAAAATGGACTATTTATAAATCGTCTAAATTTGTAATTTCATTCTTAAAATTAATATTTTCATTGTTAAATTATTGTATTCTCAGTTAACATCATTTAGAATTTCTTCCAACTCTGCATTATCATAGAGTTATATAATGTTTTAGTTGTTGACTGCCTTTGCTATCGATCATTTGTTTTTAAGTATTGTCATTCGTATTTCCTCATAAATTTTTTTATTTGTATTTTTAAATGATTTCTTTTCTTTACAAGCTAAACACTTTCGGTGTTCATTTTCACTTGTTCTTTCTGTAGTACTATTTAAAGCTTTGCACTGGTATTGTACCTGACTTTAGGTAAATCAATGAGTAATTCCTCCTAAATTTTAAAATGAGCTTTTGCTACCTTATATCCATTTGATAAGTCCCATTTAACAAATTCGATGTATTCATCAACTATAGCAGCAGAGAGGGTGAACCCTACAACTTTTGTAGAGACCTTATTTTTGAAAATTAAGGGTTCCTACGAAGGCTGAAAAAAGAAGTTTTTGCCTTAATAATGAAAACTTCTTTAATTGACCAGATTTTTTCACAATCTGGTCACTACGCGTATGTCCTCACCCTCTCGGCTGCTATGAATTAAACAGCCATTATAGATATTATCAATAATGAGTATTGGAGAACCACACTCAGCTAAATTAGCTCTACTGCTGCTATGATTTTTATCCAAAAATTATATCAAGTCCGTTGCGATATCTTGACCTAGGATCATGTAAATTTATCGTTACAAAACCAAAGGGAGCAGCTTGTGCTTTTGAAAAGAAATTTTTAAATTTGTTCATGTCCATGTCGCCTGAACACCAAGTATAATAAATATTCTGCAGCGTATGATTATCTACGCCATTAAACACAACTAAAATGTTACAGTTGTTTCTGATTACTTTTGGAATTTGTGTATATTTCTGAGTAACATAAATCACGTCTGTATTTTTATGTCTACCTCGTGAAAATATTCTAGCTGGATTTGATTGTTTGTCCAGCATAACATCATCATACACTACTAAATTATTAATGAATCCATCCAGATCATCTACGGATGGCGCTTCATCAATGTCAGTAATAAAGTCTATGACATTGTCTTCATGTAACGATTTTGCGTTTTCATTAAAATCTTTAAGTACTTCGTAACATCGCTGATCATCTACAGATGGCGCCACTAAATATAATTTATCCCACTTCAGCCATCGCATTATTAGATTAAGCAATAATTGCGTCTTTCCACTTCCAGATGGGCCTATTATAATCATTCTGATAGAATTTGGTAACGCTGGATGGTGCTTTACTGGCTCTTGTTTTCGTGTCGCAGAAAAGTCAATTATATCCATATAATAAATAATATGAGTCTATATTGTGTTCGATGCAGAGCACCTACCGATACTACTGAATTAACGACAGTAACAACAAAAAATAAAAGACGTGCACTTACAGGCAAGTGTGTGAAATGTGGTACCAAGAAATATAAATTTGTCTCCATGACTAAGTCAGGAACAAAGACAGGTGGTGATATCGCTGCTTCGTTGGGAAACTTACCAGGAACTCCATGGGCTAAATATCCCGGTGAGAAACATTTACCCGGATATAATTATTGTGGCCCAGGAACTCGTCTCGATATCCGACTTGATGATCAAGATCAACCAAGACCCGGAGAGTATCCAGTAAATAAGATCGATCAAGCATGTCACGTTCACGATGTCGCGTATAAAAGTAAGGATTTGCAACACCGACATCTCGCGGATGTGAAATTGATTCACGCGTTAAATTCTATACCTAATAAATCTCTCAGAGAAAAATTAGCTAGTTTTCTAGTAAAAACTGCTATGAAAGGTAAACTAGTGTTAGGGGCTGGCAATTAATTATATAACTATCATAATGGAATCTGTTTATTATTCCCCGAGAGGATTTTGGAGAGGTAAAGCAGCGATTAGTAAACTCGCCGAAGCGGCAAAAGTTTCACGTGATGTCGCTGCATCATGGTTAGCACGACAGGCAATATGGCAAATCTTCCTAAGTCCACCTAAAAAAATTCATTACGCGCATTTTGATGTTAGCGTTCCTAATGAAGTTCATCAAGCAGATATTTTGTTTTTACCACACGATACTATTAAAACACGTGGACGAAAATCACGCACGTACAAATACGCATTGACTGTTGTTGACGTTGCGAGTAGATATAAAGAAGCGGAGCCGTTATCAACAAAAACAGCATCTGAAGTTGCATCTGCGTTTGAACGCATTTATCAACGTGGTGGTCTACGATGGCCACGGTTATTACAAGTTGATCCTGGTAAAGAATTTCTTGGAGTAGTATCATCGTTGATGAAGAAACATAACGTTAAAATCAGACGAGGACATACTGAAATTCATCGTGATCAGGCAATCGTTGAACGATTTAATAGAACACTTGCTGAGCGGTTATTCGGGTATCAATATGCAAGGGAAATATCTACTGACTTTAAGGATAGATCTCGTGAATGGGTTGCAAGATTACCGAGTGTGATAGCTGCGTTGAATAATGAAATTACTCGTGCAACTTCCATGAAACCTTCTAATGCGATCAAAAAAATATATATACCCAATGGCTACGGACGACATGAATCTTTCTCTCAACCAGTATTAGGTAATGTTACAGTTAGATATTTATATGAACCTGGCGAACTTGAAGGCGGTAAAAAAAGAGCAACCGATCCTATCTGGAGCGTGACTACACATAAAATTTCTAGCGTGGTTAGATCCACTGGTAGACCTCCAATATACAGACTAGATTCTACAGCCCCTCAACGTGGATTTGTACGTGAACAATTACAAGTAATTCCTGAGGATACGCAATTACCACCAAGCTCAATTTTCTAAATGTCCAGAGCCTCGACGTCGATTACACTCAAGACAGGTCAGCATCATATTATCACGTGTATGACCAAGATCACTATTAATTCTGTCTACGGTAAATTGTCTTGGATTATTATTCGAACACTGCCATAACATATTACAGTTGCAACTTGCGCAATGATTATTTTGTAGTTGCTTTAGTGTTATAATAAATTCAATATCAATATCAAAATCACGCTTATTTTTTTTTTTTGTCACACTGCTTATAACCAGATAGTTTTTTTTCTTATTACGTCATTATTAACAGTTTGATCATTATTTTCTATAAAATTCATAATAACCCTATGTAGTTGAGATATTCTCCTGACTCGAGATACGGCGAGATATACTAAATTTGACCACTCGATCCGATCATCTACAATCCAGATTTTAGTATCAGTTATAGTTAACCCTGTGATGAGTGAATAGTTATAGCGTATCCTAACGTCCACGGCGATTTATTCATACTCAGCGCATTCTCAACGACATTAATATCGACTAAAATAATATCATTCAGTACAAGATTTTGTACTCGGATATTTTCAGCGTCTCCACCTGGTATTTCAACTTCAATATTCTGTCGTCGAGCATCTGCTGGGCGATAGCACAAAGGTACAGGTAACGTTGGAAACTTTTCTTTATGTAACGTAAATAATTTCTTTTGCAGTTCATCACGAACTATCCTTCTACTCGCGACTATCAAATCAGCAGGTCTCCATAAAATCCAAAAATCACTCATAGTTGTCTCTGGAATTACTTTACGCATTATCTCACATTGTAGTCTGATTAATCTTTTAAATTCCTTCAGCGGTTCATCAATAGCTCTATGGTCATTATGTATTTCTTCATAATAATTTACGTTATTCTTTAGCCATTCATGTGGAGACTGTCCAACAAAGGGTGGTGGTTGACCATGATCGCCGCACATAATCACAGCAGTATTCTTTGTCAATAACCAATCAAGAAATGTTTTAGTGTTTCTAACGACACCGTGCATATCTCGTCCCATATAATATATTTAGGTATATATTTTTCACCCATCGGCGATGGAGTCCACGTGTCTCCGCACCATCTAAAGAAACTGTGATATGTACACGATTTTACTCCTCGTTTTTTTATTTCTCTAGCAAGTTTATGTGTAGGTGTCAAAACAATTATATCTGAACTATTATTCATAAATAAATTAATCGCACGAGTTGTTTTACCTGACCCTCCACACCCATTAAGATAAACGGTTTTATGTCTAGATACAGGATCATACACAGTTGGTGCAGATGACTTTAATATTTGATTATTATTTTTGTAATATGTCTCCACAATTTCAACATCGGCAGATTCAGAATAACTAAATATATTTTCTTGTTTTATTCTCCATGTTCCCCATTCACCATTACCGAGTTTTAATAAATCTTTATATTTTTTATGTATATAAAATGAATCCGTAGCGACTCTGACGGCGTAACGGGGAAATTTATTTATCATCGATAATAGATTTATAGAAACATATGCCAACATCGAAGATCTTAAATGAGTAAACTGCGGTGACTCGCCATCAAGAGAACTCACAATGGTACCTAGTTTCGTTCCATCTGATAAATAAGCATTACATCTGTTTATAAACATATTTTTCTCAGTTGTATCAGCGATTATAAAATCTAGTTCAACGTCGTCCATAATCAATCTTGTACACGCTCGTTTATAATCGTATGAACCACCTTGAGTAAACTTACCGATTATCTTTCTACCGAGATCCTTTGCAAATTTTTCATCATGCTGGTTCCTGCATTTATTTATTTTAATAATATAATCTTCATCAATATCAGGGAATTCTTTCCTGGTATCATCGATATTAAATCTATCCGGTTCTGGTAACCAAACTTGCTTCTGTGAACTATACGATATAATCGCTTCAGTTACTCTCAACGATATTAAAAATCAAGCATCAAGCATATACCGCAATAGTACTATCAGAACCCAACATTTTTCTGAAAAATGTCTTCCAAACCAAGCATAAGTAATCGGATGGAGACCCTCTCTAAACTCGAATGATTCTACATGAGCAAATCCTGTTAGGTCAACATCTGGTCCTTCCATGGGAAGGGGTCCGTTTATTACAACCCTGGTCATGTCATGTGTAGGATGTCCGAATCTCTTAAAGTATTTAGAACATACTCCATATCCAAGAAAACTCCCAGGATAACATGCAGCCATATCAACTGAGATAACATCATTATAATCGTATTTGGTGTTCCATAATCCACCGTGACCATATTCTACACAGCTTTTCTTGACATCTTCAAGGAATTCTGATCGCGTCGTTTTCCATGAATTTTTCTCCTGAGCGAAATGAGCCGCTACAGATGGAACTGTAAAACAATTATTTAATAATTGTCCAACTATGACATCATCAGAGGTATATTTCAATGCAAGATGTTCCATTTCTTCATAAAGAGATTCTGTACGATAAATATCACCGTTAGGCCGTACAAACTCATCGTAATCGTATTCTGAACTTTGAAATAACCAAACAGACACAGGGTCACTTTTACTTATATTTCTGATAAAATCAAATATATCACCATCATAAAACTTAACTTTTCTATCTCGTGGAAATATCGTTACAGCAGCAGTCCATGCGTGCGCGTTATGATCAACGATTGTTATAGGGTTTCCATTTTTTATATATTTTGGTTCGTATGATATCTCTCCGGTTAGTGTTTTTACTGTTATTGGAAATCTTAATAACTTTTCTAGTTCAGCAACATCCTTAATAGATGCACCAGTATCTTTAACCGCCTCTGCCCATGTGTTTATTTTTTTATGTCTTAAATCTGTTAAACCATTACCACGTATAGCATTTGTAAAATGTTCTGTAACTCGTTCAGCTACACAGTTTATTCTTGATATTTTCATCGGTTTGAGATCCGCAACATTAGGTTTATTATTTAGCGGAAATATTCCATACACAACTGCAGTTGCTGGATAACTTTGTATATAGTAAGGTTTATCAATGCCAGTAAGTATTCCGGGCTTAGATTTATTACTCAAAAGAACAATATTACCCCCGGGCTGCACACAGACTGGATCACGCTTATCACGAATAATCCAAATATCTTCTTCTGTCTCTACAATAAATTTTATTAAAATAAAATATTTTTGATTATCAAGGTGATTAATAATTACTTTTCCTCGTTTGTCGTTCATCATATTAGTAACATTTCCAACTTTGAATGTTGACCATGCATGAACTGCACCATCGTCACGAAATTCCTTTTTGCTTCACGAATACGTTCGGTTACATCCTCATCCGTTAATGCCAGATCCTGCATCGAAGTACTAAATTTATATTCTGATAGTCTGTCAAGATCGAATCTAGCAGGGGAAGGTTCAATAACGGATAATTCCTCCATATTATAATTAGAGCAAGTATATATTTAATTGAACATTAATCTTTTGTATATGATTCAACCAAATCAATGCCACTGGTTAAAACTCGGTTATACGTCTCCGTGTAACAGAACATGCGTGAATGAATACTGTAGTTATCATATGCAATGTGTCAGAAATGGAAGTACAGGACCAAAACCGTGTATCGTGTGTAGTGCTGGGGTGCGAGGAAAAACTCAATTATGCGCGCAATGCGGTGGTAAAAAGTACAGAGAGTTAAAACGATATTACGATAAAAAAATAACGCTGACTCTCCTATAAAAACCGAAGAAGATTATTTGGCTAGATTTTCAAAAAATAATGATTTAAACAAATAGTATTATATATAAATGGAACAAAATGAGTTTGTGTCACATCCAATCATTACTAATTATGAATCATCCCGAGATGGTGTGATTAGAAACTGCAGATTGAAAAAACCAGTCGGTAGTATTGATAATACTGGTTATCTTAGATTTACTGATAATGGCAAGAAAAAAAGATATTTATCTCATATATTTACCTACGAGTGTTCTTTTGGAATAATCAAGAATGGGTATGTGGTTGACCACATCAACGGCGATAAGCTTGATAATTCACTTGGAAATCTACGTATTATCACGCAAAGTGAAAACGGTAAGCTTGGAAACACAGGAAGGTGTAAATTATACAGAAAGAGAGCTATTAAATCAGTGAATACAGAAACTGGGGAGGAAATTAGTTTTGAATCAATTAATTCTGCTGCCAAATACTTTGACATAGTACCACGATCGGTACAATTTGTCGCAGAAAATATACAAAAATCTTCCTTTTCCAAAAGATTTACACAAAAATAAATTTTCAATACATTTAGTCTACCGTATTTTTAATGTTACCAAATGATACCTACTGAAACATGGTTGGGATATAATATGAGGTATCCACAATGCGAAACATCCATGAGAGATACCTACTGAAACGTTAATTTTCCCAAGGGTTTTGTTTAGCCATAATTACAGTCACTGACTCTTCATCGTCGCTGCTCTCAGCGTCATTATCATTTTTTACAGAATCAGATAGCATAATTTTTCTTAATTGCATTACACGATTATCCACAATCTTTTTTCTTTCGTACTCGTGAGACAGTTCGGATTTAATATTTTCGATAGAACGTGCAAGAGGTGCAAATAGCTTTACCTGATTGTCGTTTACCATGGCTAATGATTCAAGCATGGATTGATAAATTAATTTTATGAATCTGTAGTTTGAAGATAGTGTATATTTATTATCAAATTTTCTCTGTTGCAGTAATTCAAAATCGCACATGATTTTCTGAGGGTCGAGATTATCAGATATTTTTATTCCGTTATGTTTTAGTGTTTTAATAGCACAGATAATATCATTGATGTTTTCATGGTTCATTATATATATTTATTTTTTATATTTAATATAAAAATAAACAAAAAATATACAGCGCGGGGTGACATTCGGTCTACCATTCCATAGTTGTATCAGATAAACCTAATGAGGTTCCGAATCTTTGTTTAGACATTTACCCCCAAAGAGACCCCTAAATATCCATAACCGAAACTTTAGAGGCTCAGAGGGTTGTCTGTACGTGTAGGTCTTATTTTAGTGACCAATCAGATTCTATTTATTGCCTTACAAGAATTCCTAGATATCCGTAACCGAAACTCTAAGAACTCAAAGGCTGATTGGTCTTTGTGACCTGGAATCTCATTAGGTTTATTTTTAGTTTGCGATTGTGTTTTTTGGAATGGCCCTTGTGTGGTGTACCCCTTTAGTGAAGTCACAAGGTCACGACCTCATATCACCCCCCGCTGTATATTTTTGATGAGATGATATGATGATGATATGATGATGATGATGATGAAATGCCGTCTTCACGCCAGCACACCAACCCATAACGATCAACCAATGGGTGATTCACAAAAGTGAATCCACCACGTGTTGACGTAGTTGATTGGTGTACTCTGAAGACGGGGGTGGCTGGAGCCCCCAATAAATTATAAATTTTGGCATAAAATCGCCCCCCGCAGACAATTTGTCCTTCTTGGGTTTCGAACCATGACCCTCCGGATGAGAGTTTCTACGCGCTATCAACTGAGCTATCGGACCTTGTTATAAATACATATTGAAAAGTTAGTATGTGTTTACCAATAACCTTAACAATATGTCAGTCATATCGTTATTCCTAAAAACTACAATATTCTTAACAAAAACCACATTTTTCTGTCTAAAATGAGATTTTATATTTCTAGTTTCCAAAATATATATAATTCTGTATAACACTGAGTCTATGCGAGGGCCGTAACAGCGGATATTGATTTAGTTATATAGCGGTTCTTAAAATAACTTTACGCACAGCTGTTATGGAATAATCAATATGCAGCCAAAGTCTTCTAGATTTCATTGTGCACGGATTTTATGTAAACAAAAGAATAAATATCCGGATATTTTTTTTTTGTTATAAAAACGCATTATGATAACGCTCTATGAGCGTACATACAGGTTTATATTCGGTTCTTCGTTCCTCGTGTCCAGAATTCTATTATTTTGGTCTGTAAGTTTAAAGTGTATTCTTGTCAGAAATGGATTATGAACTCGCAGGTAAACGGGGTTAATTGGTTCAATTACAATTAACCACCCTGGTGGATCTTTAGGGCTAAATGAATATAGTATATACCCTTGCTGAGCTTGGCTAGATTTAGAAAGATCTACCTGATAGCTACCTTCAATAACATCACATACTAGATTGACTGCAATTGTTGTTGTTATGTTTGCAATGTCCGGCGATATATGTCTACCGGCACCAAAGGGATTGTTATTGTGTTTTAGTATAGCCGATGGTGGGGCTATTTTTGTCCACGATTCAATTACTCCCGGATAATATTCTTCAATAAGATCATTTAATGATTTCTTCATTTCAGCATTATTTAAATCTGGTATAACAAATGTTTGTAAATTTTTTTCTGTTATTTTATAATGATCAAGAAATACTTGCCTCAATTCTGGATTTGTGTAACCACTTCTACTAATATCAGTCGCAACGTTTATAATACTTCGATTGGCGATGTATAAATCGAATAAGATACCATTCAAGTGTTTTATTGACTCGATTATTTGCTGCTTTACACTTTCATTATAATGTTGAGATAATGAAATAAGTAAATTTCTTAAATCATTAAACGTTTTATCGTATTCGGGTTTAAGAGTATCTAAAAAATGTTTAATAAATCTTACATCAACAATATCTCGTTGCTTCCCTTCTGGTGTAACGATAACATTAAATGCTGATCTAGCTGTATAGGGAATTCTTTTACCGTAAAAATCGGTAAAGTAATATATATCGTCGTTTGGATCAAATTCAAATGCTATACGATGCCATGGATTTTTTCTTCGATATTCTGGATCTTTAATGAATTTTTCTTCAATCGTTTTAAATTCTTCTAGTTTTGGTTCTGAAACTCCATTATAAACAGGTGCGACATCAGGCCATCCTAACACGGATCTAATCGAACTCTGATAAATATCTACGAGGTAATCAGGAGAATTTATTTCAATCACCGCTGATAGTGTTGGTTCATGAACAGTAATCGCTATTTTAGATTCTTTCCCTGTGATAGATTTAATTCTGCGTTGGAATTCATCATTAATCTGTTCTATTTGATAACTGCCGTTGAAATTCCAACAACCTGCCAGTCAGGTGTTCCATCCGGTTTATTTTTATTCGCGAATACCAGTGAATT
>JAECUM010034392.1:0-40125 GCA_016617855.1 Megalonaias nervosa
TATATATATATATATATATATATATATATATTCTTTGAGGGGAAATGATTTTGAATTAACCGATAAAGATAAGGCACTGGATACAAGCAATAATTTCTACGTACTACACCTTATTTTAATTGAAGTGATCTTTGACCAAGTTTTTGTTTTATTACCTTGTATTTTTATACATATTGCAAGCAAACTAGTTTGATTTACAAATGGCCGATCTATGTATATATCAATTTTTATTTTATTTATCATCAAATATGCAACATATTTAGCATGTCAGCCCGTAAAACTGTGAACTTAAGAAAAGGTCGTGCCGTTGAAGAGAAAATATCTGATAATGGAAAATTTTCAGAAATCATTTTTAGGTCCTATAGAAGTAATAGGAGAGGAGTAGTTAATCTTTCTAATTAGTAATTTTGAATATAAAGTGAGTCTACTTAAAAAAGGAGATTAAATTATATATTTCATACCGAAGACTGAAATTCTAGGGAAACACATTTAACTCATATATGACGCAAATAATACTTGTCTGCAATGTTATGAAACTAAAAGAGCACAAGACATTGAGAAAAATCTGTTTTTATCTGTTTTGAGTTTAATTTGGCTTTGGCTGTAAAAGTATTTACAAAATGGATACTCAATGATCGTATTGCAAATCTTCCAAAAACCAAACTGTTGAATATAATTGAAACAAGGAATTTCAAAGATATGTGGAACAGTTTGCATCAAGATATTAACAGCATACTTGGTAAATGAAAAATCCGAAACAACATGCTAGACTGGATTTCTTATGAACATGGGAAGACATTTTGCAGCATTATAACTGAAGCGAACATAGAACCTGGTTATAGATCTGATAAATCTGGATTTTAGACAATACTATATTGTAACAAAAATTGGACAAGTTTAACATTAATGGCCAAATACAAACACTAGATGATCTGAGACACAGCTTTGATATGGCGGTAACTTTTGTTGATTATGAAGCATTAAAAGCCAGAAGTTCTAGAGAACGGTTGAATATGTTGA
Organism: Megalonaias nervosa; assembly: GCA_016617855.1. Lineage (NCBI taxonomy): Eukaryota > Metazoa > Mollusca > Bivalvia > Unionida > Unionidae > Megalonaias > Megalonaias nervosa. The sequence goes on from JAECUM010034392.1 coordinate 1,021, forward strand.
GCTGCAACCAAGAAAATATAAATTATTTTTAAAATCGACTGTTTCGTGACATACATATATGTTCTAAACCTTGATATTTACACCATCTAACATAGAAGGAATGATGGACAGGTGGACAAAGAACTGAAACTGCCTACTTTCACTCAGTACCCCTGTAATTACTGACAGATGAACCGTACATAACATACAATAGCGCAAAAAATAATAGAGAAGTAGTTTATAATTTTTTAATTAAACAACTATTATGCGATTATTAAGCAGAACAAATTCATATATCTTTGGAATTCCTTGGGTCTCATCCTCTGCTGTATGAGGTTAGTTGTGGTAAGATGGTAGAGAAGCATGCAATATCTATGAGGCGGAATCGCCAGTGTTACTGAAAGACAGAATTTTCAAAGTATATCGCCCGAGCTGAAGTTAAAAGTCCTTCATTTATCACCATCCCCAATCCACCACACACAATCTATGCCGACGTCTTTCACATTTGTTGATTTTCAAATATACAGCGAAATGTTTCTACTGTAAATACTCATTAGTTGCTGTCGGAAATTATAACAATACTGTACGTATAATTTTCTTTTAATATTTCATTGTCATGTCTCAATGTTTGCAATATTATGCCTTCATTAATCACAACCACATTATATAAGTAAATATTATGGTTAACGAGCACAGAGCGTGAATAAATCGATGCTTGTTGGTGTTCATCTTTATCTCTTATTTATATTTTATGTAGTTTGCTTGATGACTTTATTAATGATATAAAAGAAGCTAAACACAACAGCTAGCCTCAGAGTCAGCAATTATCACCAGCAGAACAGAGTTTGCGGAATAGAGCAGCATGGCATGAACTCCACCTGATAGAATTGGGCAAATTACTCCTGTTGAAGTGTAATAATCAAGATAAATCAAAGTTCTACTGTCACGACTTGTGATTTCAGCACAAGATGAAAATGCTTACAAGCAGCAGGAAGGTGTGATCCAACCACAAATAAATGGCGGCCGACAAATTTTTGTTACTCATCAATAAAACCTCTATTGTGGAATCAGACGCTTTTATGAACAAGAGACAAAAAAAGGTTTTGCGGATGACCTAAATTTAAACGAGACTCACAGAGGCACCATACTGTAATCTGACACAAAACAAATAGCAAGGGAAGGAGGGTGAACAGAGAAAATGGCGGACAGAGGTGGATGTGTGTGGAACCGTTGGAATGACCAACGAATAGTAACAAACTATAGATGACACATCCTGATGCTTTTTATGTGCTATTTTATTTGATATTTTATTCAGAATATGAACAACATAGCAAAAAGGGGGGGGGGGCAGAGGGGGTGAAAATGACGCAAAAAACATAATGCATTACTAATAGTCTGACTTGCATGTGGGCAACGGTAGCAAATATATTTATTGTGTGATATACTCAAATTTTCTTTTCTGGTTAAGTCTCTTTGACATGACTGAATTTTGTATATTGTCCGCTCTAAATTGTATTGATTTGTGACTTCCATCGAAATATTTTGCAGCGGAACATAATGATGAAAATTCTCTTATCTCTCTTGTCTCTAAATTTATTGACATAACTGGTCGTAGCGTCATTTGTTGTAATTGCAGGTTTTTCCACGTCTACTATTCTCACTTTGTGTGACAGATTGTAAGTTTACAGACCTATTTTCTTGTTAATCAGAATTAATATGATCAATAACGAAACTATAACTTATAGGACCATTGAAACGCTCGTTAATAAATATATGTGAGCGATATGATTTTATTTTTTTGCTTTCTGGAATTCCTCCGATACTTATTGTGAGGTACCCCATCTTACGGACATTTCCAAGAGGTTTTTTTTTTTTAAGAGGACAGTTTCTGATGATCCCAGCTCTGATTGCTTCGTAATTAGTAAATATGGGATGTTTCTCAAATTCATCAAAATCAATATCTTTCTCAATTTGTTCCATTTATATAAATTTCTCTTCTTTTAATACAGCATTATTTTTCAGCTTATGAATACTTCTGGAGATAAAGTTCGGCGTCTTTTATTTTTATATCATCAGAAGCATTTTGTTTCTCGTAATATCGTTTAAGCGCACAATATTTTCGTCCGCCACAATAAGACACATAACTGTGTCTTACCTTTAACTAAGATTCCACAATTCAGACACAGGCCATGAGATATCCACAGTACTCTCCACGACAATTTTTTCCACAAGGAGTTACGGATCCGATTATGAGCCATCGACAACTTTTTTTCGCCTGATGCATATTATGTTATTTGGATAAAGTCAAATTGAAGAAAATACTTTTCTTATATATAAGAATGACTAATTCTGCTGTTGCAAAAGAACTGCAAGAACAGTATTTTAGTCTAACCAGGATAAAAACCAGCTTTCCCAAGGTCGAAAATTGCACAGGAAAATTGCTAAATGAGATAAAATCGTTATTAACCGCGAGTGAAATTGAGAGATTAACAAAAACAGAACAAAAGAAGAGCAGAGACAAGTTTTTTGAACGAGAAAGATTATTGGCGATAGAACCAGAGTACATCACCAAGTTCAATTTGACAGATTAACCAAAGTTAAGAAACAGCCACCATTCGACCTACAGTTGCATGATTTTTTCAAACTGGCGAAGAACGAATTTATGAACGATGGTGCTGCTCATGTTTTTTTAACATTTAAGATAAATAGCGACAGAACATTTATAGATTCCACAATGGATGACAAACGAGCGGCTATTATTATTATTAATCTTGTTCATGACAGCAAGTACATATTCAAAATAAAATTTATTGTCGAACATATCAGCGAAGATGGTCCGACTTGGATTATTTGTGATACGCTCGACCCTCTCAAAGTATCACGTCACATAACAATGTCGTCACGATAAATAAAAACTCTTTAGCAGGTATTTTCACCGGAATAGACAAACCATATTACAATAACGCGTATCAAGTGTCAACAGTTGTTTACGCAATTTATCGTTTAAATCAACCAGATATATTTGCTCTTTCACCAATGAAAACAAGCTCGCTAAATTTTGTTGCACAACGTGTCAGAATATTTTGTAAATTCCAAAAGTGGAAATGGACTTGCTTAATCAAGAATAAAAAAATATCACAATGGGAAAACTCTTTTATCAGCGTAGCTATGATAGATGACGTGGTTATTTTAGAAAAAAAACCACTGAAGATTCTAATAATTTTAAAAACAATAACCAATGAGATTTTGTACAATTCTGGTAAATGCTGTAGTAAGGGTGCTCCAATAATTTTATATTATAATTCACATGCGTGGACCGACTCGGTGAAAAAATTTCCAAGAGAGAGAATAATACCAATATGCTATGAAAAAGACTGCGGTAACATATGACGGAGACAACGATGATTTACTCATTAACTGTTTTATAGCTTCGTCCGTTGTGGCGCATATAGCCAACAAAAAATAATTGGCGTCCAACTCCAAAAGAATTCCTCGATGATGTATCAAAATCTTGTGTTGAGTTTGGCAACGGTGGTCTTTGGAACACAAAATATCATCCATCCGATGTTATCTCAGCTGATTACGTAGCAGCTTATCCCGAGGTTTTTCTTGGACTTGGCGATTGTCATCGTTTCTTTACACGATTTGTCATCCAACACACGAAATGACTATAGTTGCAGTAAACGGGCCACTATCAAATATCGATCTTACTAGATTTGCGGAGACTGAATCATTCGAGTTTTCCACGAATGTTCATCCGGTTATACCAATCTGGTTCGATCGTCGTTTTAATCAACCTGATACTGGTGTTAGTCTCAATAACTATTGCGCAAAACGTCAGTGTGGTTGGGCTCCAATAGTACTATTACGATATATGTTGGACACTAATATTTTAACGTCGTTGAGTATAACCTCTGCGATAATATCATAATCTCAAAAATCTGTCTGGTTACCACACGATGTTGAAAATATGTGCAGAAAAATTATCGGTAAGTTTGTTCAGGGTTCATCATCCGATAATGCATTTCGTTGTACAAGATTAATCATAGATTCAGCCGAATTAGATCTTGCTGTCAAGGACACAGTGGCGTGAGGTGTACTGGTGTCACGGATAAATGCAATCATACAAGATGGAAAAAACGTAGGTACAGTAGTTATCTGCTGCGAAGGCAATTCTCGCCAAATTACTCATTTGAGATCATCAATGCTCGCCTACTCATCAATAAACATATTATCGATGATCCATAGATTGCAAAAGTCGCCACGGATTCTTTTTATATTACTTGTTGTAAAATGGACCTTCTTGAACCATTTATCCAAGACACCAACGGTGTCAACTGGAGTTCGTGGCGAATAAAACACGAGCAAATACCTAAATATTCTGAATCAGCTGATGTTAAAGCACCTGATGTTTATTATCGCAACGATAATTTCTCAGACTTCATCATCACCGTCAGTAAATGATCCAATCACGAGACATAGCACGGTCTATCTGAATGGTCCAGGTGGTTTTAGTAAAACAACACGTTCGATAGAATTATTCAAAAACTCCGACATGATTGTGTTTACGCCAACTCATCGGCTTGGCAGAGAGATGAGACAACGTGGTGTCAGAGCATGCAAGTATAAATAGTTTCTTTAGATGGCGAGGTGATGCATCGACGCCCGAACGAATGGGTAAGAAATATATCGAGAAAATAACTAACTGGGATGAGATTTTTACAGTATCCAAAGATGTTTTTAAATGTTTCTTGATTGGTTATTAACCAAATCTACTGCAATTATCATGTGTGGCGATCATGGACAGCCTCCGCCATTTACAGGTGAATCACCACATGAATGGTTGATCACCTATGTTAGCCACTATGAAGAAGTTTTGTACGACCATCGATCACAGGATGAATAACTACGACAAATGAAATCGTTAATCAGATTACAACCTGAAAATATTCAGTGCGAAAAACTGCGTACCGTAATTTTAGAGACTCCAACGTCCGATTTCTGGAACTTATGGCGCCCTAATGATCTAATAGTGTATCCAGGAAATAGTTCCTTGATTCACTTCAGCGTAAATTATTTGATCTTCACAAACAAAAATTTCCTGATCAGTTAAGTTCCATTATGTTATCGACCAAAAGATACATGCCGACAAAATATACTTGATGATATTCTAGCAGCAAACGGAGTTTGGCAAAAACAAAAACGGTTCCAGCAGAGCCTGTACAACAGGCGTTGTCGACATCGGAGATGCAAGCCGCAGTCGCTTCACGACAGCAGCCAAACCCATCTTGCTGGACTCTGGGATATGCAATAACAATTCATTCGTCTCAGGGATTAACAATATCACATATCAATATCAGGATTGTCGATGATCGCATCGAATGGTCAAATTTAGTTTATCTGGCTGTGTCCAGAGTAACTAAAATATCTCAGTTACACAGAGTTGTCTACGCGCTGGAGTTGGCAGCAGCGTCACAAACAACAACAAAAAAATAACGCCAGTTTGATCTGGATGTGGAATTTGTCATGATGCTGAAACAACGACAAAATAATCGCTTCGCCTGCTGTAACACAACAATGTTGCGGCAATATTTTCTTAATGACGTAAGACAATTTTTACCTTGGACAGAATCGATAGTAGTCTCGGCCACACACGCAAAAATGTCTCTCTGACATGTCTTGAATGTAACAGACGTAGAGGAGCTTCGTTCCTTAACGCATATGATTCTTGCTAGCGTTTTTTGTTGGCGCTTATACAATCTGGTGATAACTGGGTGTTTTCAGGAATTAGCTGTAATTGCTCACGCACAAATCCACGTTAAGGAGCTGTTGAATTTAGCATGTAGAATGCAGGACGCACAGTAGATCTTACCACGCTGAAAATTTTAACTGTTGTTACACTACACAAGGGATCAGGTGCTCTTGCTGTACCACCATTAAGTTCACTAGTTTCATGTAAATATATTACTGTTACTTTACTACCCAACACTGGTTTTCGTATTGGTATGTGATTTTTCGCAATTGCATCGACAGGTTTCATGTTAATTCCACTCGTGACCTCGTTGTTTAACGCGGCCACCACTTCAGGTAGTTTCAAAATCCATTCACGAGATCTGTCCTGAACGCTCAGCGTTCCGCTCAGTAATTCTTAGGCATTTTGATATCCAAAGAGTCGCTGTGCAAGTGCTTTATTAAATCGTTCATCGATTGCCTGATCGCGATGTATCGCGGTGTGTCCACATCTGATTTTAACGTTATGTTGTTGCATCAGCGTCGTTATTGCACCGAGAAATTCTTTGCCAGGAACAACCTGTAGCAATCATGGCCATCGCAGGGCCCGGGTCCTCGCGAATAAATTCGTTCAAACGCTGCTGCGACTTCAGTTGCTGTTTGATACGGTAACGGTTCAGTCTCTTTGTATCTGCTTGCAACATCTAGGACAGTCATCGCGTATTTGTATGTGCGCCGTTTGTGTACTTCATGTGGTAAAAACAAGATATCTGCCCGATGAACTTCGTTGGGTGCACTGACATCAATCCGTCCGTGTTGAATCGTTTTGGGCCTTGGATAATAAATTTGCGATATGCCTGTCGCGACAACCAATCTGTGGCTATAGCTCGTGTGACACCTGCTGCATCGGCGAGTTTCTTAATTGCTGCTGTATCTCTCCAATATCCTCTTAAACTGTAATAAATCGACTTCATTATGTAATTGTTGGCGGTTAATAACCCGCTCCCAACACTATTTTACCTTTCATCGCCGATCTTATTAATCAATTAGCGAGTGATTCTCGTATGTTTTTATTGTTTATCGAATTCAGCGTGTGAATTAACTTGACAACCGCGATATATCGTTATTGTAGATCTGGATTTTTATACGCGACATCATGAACATGGCACGTTTGATCAATCGCTTTTACCAGAAATTGGCCTGGTTTTGGTTGAATTTTTTCGTCACGTCTAATATCAAGGGGAGTTACAGGGCCACAATAATTACATCCTGGAAGATGTTGTCCCCAGGATACTTAGTCCATGGTGTTCCAGGTATTTTCCCGAGTGCCTTAGCAATATTGTCGCCCACTTTTGCAGCAGGAATACTCACAAACTTATAGTTTTGTTTGCCGCAATTTGCACATTTACCTGTAAGTGCCGGCGTGTTATTTTTTCACGTGGTTCCTCTCAGACATTTTGTAAAAGTGACTGTCTTGTATCGAACACAATATAAACTCATGATTATAAATAATATTATATTTATACAATATGAACGTGATTGACTTTTCAGCTACACGTGAGCAAGCACCGCCCAAGCATCATCCAGTGTTACCAAATCCTATTCGAGCTATTATAATTGATCCATCTGGGTCGGGATAAACTCAACTGTTCCTCAGCATGATAATGAGGTGGCTCAAATGGGATAAACTTTATTTAGTAGCGCCATCTGTGGATGACCAACGATGCAATAATATTCTTAAGGAATTTAATGAATCGGCGGCGGCTGAAGACGATGTTACTGAATTTATCGCAGACATCGATGATGCCCCTTCCGTTGAGAGTCTTAACGGGGATATCAATAATCTAGTGGTTTGCGATGATGTCATGCTTGATAAACAAGCAATTCCAGCCATAATATTTTCACAGGGCATACATAAAGACACAAATGTTATTTACATTACTCAGCGGTAAACTCAGATTCCCAAAGGGATCAGAGATAACTTAATTTTTTGGTTATTTTGAACGCGGTTGATACACATACGCTTCGAAATATTTATCAGACATTGTGTCCCGGCGACATGGACATAAATAAATTTAAAAGCTTCTTTGCACACGCTCAGAAAACCCCGCATGCAGTCATCACGATACGTTTACACGATCCAGCAACACGTTATCGAATTGGTCTCGATAAAATCTTTTATTAAAGAAATACATTTATTGTATAATGAACCAGTAAAACATTAACGAGATTATCTCTACGATCAAACAATTGCAGCAAGATAGTCTGGCGGTTCAACTCGATGCTGAAAAAAGTCAAAATGATTTTGAGATGATACAGCAACGACGTGAAGAGGGCAGATATACACTCGCGGTTGAGTATGGATTTATCAAATTACCCCAACGCGAAATGGAATTGTCATTGGCTGATTTACACAAACAGCATGATATAGCTAAATTTGTTCCAATGGCAAGTGCAATTGAGAAAATACGATCAGAGTTGTCTCGACAATATGAAACTTGAACAGCTGTAAGAGCACGTGCGAGACAGGTAAAAAAAAACTTGTATTGGAATCTATTAAGATTCTAGCAGAAGGAGAAGCATTCCCCAAGGAAGAATAGCCCAAACAAAAACAAAAACCATTAACGACAAAAAATGTTATTTTTTATTTTTTTCTATTTTTTTCACAAAAATGTTGTTTGTCTCTTGTTCATAAAAGCGTCTGATTCCACAATGGTGGTTTTATTGATGAGTAACAAAAATTTGTCGGCAACCATATTTTGGGTCGGATCACCTCCTCCTGCTGCTTAACAGCATAGCTTATAGACGAGTCCTGAAAAAACGCAAACTCCAGTAAAACAAAAGTTTTTTGAAAAATGGATAAGACGATATAAGGCAAACAAAACCTGTCCACCCTTAACACTGATCACTTGTATATGAATGCCTGCTGCCTGGCTAACTGAGGACATACACCTTGTCTCTAATTGGTAGACAGTTTATAGTGATGTCTAATACTGGGGCATCATGCCGCAGACTTGTAGCATGATGTCCCACCCAGTCACATTATCCTGACACCAGGCCAACCAGTCCTAACACTAACTTCTTAATGCTGAGCGCCAAGCGAGGCAGCTGTAAGTACCATTTTTTAAAAGTCTTTAGTATGACCCAGCCGGGGTTCGACTAACTGTTGGTTATGCATTCATATATACTTAATTTATTTTTTTTTTTCTTTGCTACTAAATTACTACAACACGATGGCATACTTTCTGCTTCACTCTGTGAACTGATTTCAATTGAGCAGGAACAGAACACAAACTGCCACTACGTCAAATCAGGGAGATCTGCAAGTTTACATGTAATGCCTTTTAATCTAGTTTCAGCAACATACAACAGCGTAAAAAGCACCTTTTGAAAACGACGAAAAGCTAGCTTAAATGCTACTCACAATCCGAATCGATAGTAAATCTGTTTTCTGTACATCGTATTGTATTTCTAATCTCTATTATTAAACCTCTACCAATGTTACCAAACACATATTAACACTTCTCACATAATTACAGTATATGTCATTGTCTCATTTATTTTTATCTATCATCAAGCTTTGAACGAAACGCTTTATTTGATTATACGTACATGTCTAGATTAGTATCTTTGAACCTTAATTTTTTCTCGCAGGTGATAGAACGTTTCAAAAGTGACATGTATGGATATTTTTATTGGGATGTTGTGTGTGTAACATATCTCCAATTCCAGTAATAAGGAATAGATCGTCACAAAAGCTTTCGAGAGTGAATGTATGACTTTGTACATTGAAAAGGAGCTATTAAATCATTGTTGTTTAAATTTTTGCAACAAATATGATTTACTGCTGTACCTATTGATTTTTCCTGTTCGGATTATTTAAAATCAGCAAATATCTTCGCTGTAATAGCTTGGAGACTATTAAGATTGCCCTTTGTTGACAAATCTGATAAAATACTCCCAATCTTCTAAATCAATCTACAATTGTTGGAAGTGCAACATAAAAATAAAACTTCTCTACCAGAGAAATGACGCAACTCAGACCTTTAGCCCATGACGAATTTGTTAGAAAGACATATGTAATATTAATTTCCTGATACAAAATGTAACATAGATTGCACTATTTTAAACACATTTTAAGTTGGATTTATCTATGCTGGCTCCTTCTGAATGACGATGTCCGAAATTTGAGTAGAGTATATACTATGAGTACATGATATTTTATGCAAGTGGGGCAAGACTCTGAAAAAGAGATGCTGTGTTTTAATCATAATTTTAATCGAATTATCTGAGCAAATTTCTCCTTTAACAATATCCGAGACAACGGTGCTGAGGGAAAACGCAGTGTGGGACATATTTTATGAAACAATACAACATAACTTTTGAATCTATTGTTCCTTCCCCATTTTCACGAAATTCCTCAACGTGTGTGCTCACTCGAACTCAAAATTACCTTTGTCATAGGTCCAATATTTGTTGAATTGCACCGAAAACTATACATTTGAATAGACCTGTATATTTCAATATATTGCTATTATGAAATCTTTCCAATTTCATATGGTTTATTTATTGTAAGCTGTCAAATTTTTCGCTTGAGTGCACTTTTTTTTGATAAACGCTACAGATATGAACAACCTATTTATTCAAATCTTTACGTCAGAAAGACTATCTATTTTGCGAGAGTTAAATAATACTGAGGTTGAATTTCGTTTTTTTATGCGAATGTTTCTGTTTCAGAGCACATAGCAAACAATGTGTACTTTACTAGTATTACAAACTTACCTGTTCTGTGGAGTTTCATGAACTATTTTACAGTACTAAAAGATTAAGAAGGAATGACAGTAGATTCTAAATATAACATCTGTCATCTGTAAACCTATGCGAATGGTTTTTTTTTTTTTTGTTGTCATTGCTCTTAAATAGTTTAGCGACATTATGACCTAAAGTGATGCAATGCATATATCGTTATTTAACCGTTAATTGCACTTGTTTAGTACTCATAGACTTATTTCATACTGATCTTTTCCACTTGTATTTAACCAATAATTGTACTTGTTTAGAACTCAGACATATTTCATACCGATCTTTAACAATTGTATTTAACCAATAATTGCACTTGTCTAAGTACTCGTAGACATATTTCATACTGATCTTTTCCACGTGTTTAAACCGTTAATTACACTTGTCTAAGTACTCATTGACCTATTTCATATTGATCTTTTCCACAAGTATTTAACCATTCATTGCACTTGTTTAAGTATTCGTAGATATATTTCATACTGATCTGGATAAATATAATGTCATGTCGAGTTAATTTTAGTTGAATAAATAACAATGCTATTAACTAAACGTACGTACTCTATGTTTTCTCTTCACTCCCAGCTGCTGGACGCACACAACATAGTGCGGTTGGTAAGGCCTTATTAGGGGCAAGTATGCCTACACTGGTAAAGAATGGGAAGCTTCAAACACATTTCATGTGAATATACGGTATATTTCTTTCATAAAATGACCAAATCCTGGTCAAAAGGAGGCTATCACAGATATCTGGCACCTATTCCATCAAAAGTTTGTTTTTCTTGATCCCTTGTTGACATATAGAATAAAGTAAGGACGGAATCAATGTATTGTTTACGGTTGAAACAAAAAATTATTTCTTAGCAAATGATGCATGATCCCTCGTGTGAGTGTCGAGAATACTATTGCGTCATCTAGCATCATATGATTTACTTACCAGGAATAGTAGCCATTAGAAATCTTTGTAGCCACGAGCAATGATGAAAGTTGAGTCTGACTTCTATATTCATTACTATTATCTCAGAAAGCATAAAGGAAACAGTATTACCTCTAGCACTAAGAGCAATATTTAATGGCGCATGATATTGTAACCTCAACAAGAGAATATACCAGAAAGAAAACGTGTGTGTCTTGGTTTTGATTTTTATAATAAGAGGGAGATACACTCACGCGCTCACAAACACACATACATCATTCAAAACATCATGGGAGGAAAAAGGATTTAAGTTTGTAGCTAATTTGGCAAATTTTGAGTAGTCACTCTTTTCTAGCGAGGTGGGTGGCCATGAAAAGGACCGTTAGGTTTTTGTTTTTCTAAAACATACTCAGGAACTGGAGGCAACGAGCTTTAACTGCACTATACTCTTGCCATAGCCAAGTCCTACTTCTTCATCCGCTACTGTGAATGATTTGGTAGTGATCAATATTGCTGCAAGTATCTCAGGGGTAGTCAGAGTAGAGGGAGTTCTGACTGGGATGGAATGTTTGGCTCGGGAAGAACTTTTTCTCTTATGTCAAGTTAGAGAATCTGATACATTTGTCGCAGGCACCGTAACTCTGCCAAACTGTCTAATAGCATCGTGACCGTTTGCCTTTCACTATCTTTCTTCTCTCCTTGACACTTTCTATTCTCTTCTTCCTCTACATTTCGTTTTCTTCATCTTTTTCTTCTCGCTGTTCCTGTTGAATGACAAATGCTTATTCTGCTTCTTTCTGCTGTTGTATAAATTTATATAATCCTTGTTTCTGTCTCTGTCTAAATTCCACGACTTGAGGCAAGGAAGGAGAAAGTGGTGAAAGTGATTGTACCGGTACAAATACTTGCGAAGAAGAGAGAAAATCGACTAAATCCCAATTACAATCATTGTCTTCTGGAAGTAATACCGAAGTTGTTTTGATACTGCCATGCCATCACTCCTAGTCTCCCCAATTCATCGTCGTCTTAGTTTCAGTCATGTTCTAACAATGTCTGATCGATTCACTGTGCACAGATGCTAGCACACCTATATAGGGTATGTGACGTCATAGGTGGCTCTCTTGTGATTGGAAGAGAGACTCCACGATCTGACTTAACTTTGTTACGCGAGTTTGGATTGGTGAAAGAGCTTAATCCGTTTCGATCCGCTCTTAAACTTTAAATACCCGTAGCTTGCCTCATTAAATTCACCTGTTTTCATGATCAGATGTGGACTAACATAGAGTCTTCCACCCTCATACCGGGGATACTGTTCAACCCGAACTATCCCATGTATGTGACATCATCATGTACTATCATGAAGATCACAGATACGGCTATTTGGAAACGGATTTATGTGGAGAGGCAAGGCTGTCTGAAGCGAGTCTTGATATACGAACCGGATGTCAGACAGAGTTTGAGGAAGGGAAGAAGACCAGTGGGAGACTCCATATGTTAACTCCGTTTGGTTGACAAACCCCAACGGCACTTTTCAGGGCCACTCCATTGCCTCGAAAAAAACTCAACTCGTTGCCAAAGGTTTGTGTCGTTATGTTGTATAGGTATTTGTTTTTGTATGTGTATGTCTATGTTTTCTTTGTCACTATCAAACCTCTTTTGTCCATATAAAACACCATGACGTCACCCGTATATAATTACCTTGTCCCTACATTACCCCACTATGTTAAATTCTTATTGTCCCTATTAATTTTGTTGTCCCTTGAAATTTCCTTGTATCTATTTTCAATATCACCTATCTTCTAGAGTAAGTCCCCTCTGTACCTATTTCGCCACATTAACTAATAACAAAGTTCATACTCTAGGTAAATGGTATTGCAAATGGTATGGTACTCTGTGCTTGGGGAAGCGCAGTATCAATTCTTTCCATATAACCAGTGCAGAAAGGCAGGAAGGTGTTCTTTCACCTATTTTATTGAATATTAACATATATGATTTAAATCCTGAGTTTTCATATGTGGTTACATTTTACACAAAATGCAATATTTCCTATTTTTTTTGGGGGGGGGGGGTACTGATGACATGGCATTAATAAGTCCTGCTATCGTTGGTTTACGGAAATTGTTAAAGATACGATATATGAATTAAACGTATTCGAGAACAATAGCATATATAATACACAAAATCGATATTAATTTTTGTTCAGTCAACCTCTATCAAATATAAGTCTCCTCCTCAGTACTCTTAACAGTCATGCTCTTTCATGTATCTAAAGTTATACTTATTTGGATCGTATTTTAAATTCTAATATATCCGATGATTAAGCCATGACTGGACATTGCAAATGTTTGGATTCTCGAACATGAATTTACTCCAAATTAGAAATTGTTCTTTGAATATCAAAATAAGATTATTCAAATCTTATTGCCACACAATACCACTGTCGACATTTATTGAATATACGAAAAAAAATTGGCTAAAACAGTGCCTCTACCATATTTGTAAACGATAATGTATGTAATTTTAAGGACTCAATGAGAAATGATGTATTTTTAATAATGACAAGTATATCTCATAGTAAGAACTGTATCTTGAAATATCTTTGGAACTGATTTTTGTTTTCATTCTCGGCTTATAGATAGATGGAACAAATTACTCATTAAGAATCTTACATAAATTTGCTCTTCACAATGACAGAAACATTTTGCAGTTGCATATATGTCTCCTTATTTGTATATATGAGTCATATGATCTTTTATTTTTAAGATACCATAATATTCTGATTTAGATGTAAGGACCATTTTTCTTCCATTATCACATAGCAGTTTAAAAGAAAAAAATAAATCCTCTCGAATAATTATTTGGAATCTTATGATGCATATTGTATACTTGTTAGGGTGTTAGGGAACATTTTCTTCTAAAAAGTTCTTAGAATTTAACAGAAAATGTCCAATACTACTAAGATGGTCGCTGAACACTGAGTCCATAGAATAATGCTGCTTAATAACGTTTGGTATATTTTCTGTTGTTTCTTTCTTTGTCAATAGAGATAATGTTTGGTCTCAACAAGTAAGTTTTTGTATTATTGTATTCATAGACAAGAGTAATTAAGTGTCGTTTTATCGCCGATATATTTGGCTCTTGATGTGAGTGGTTTTGATAATTTGGCGTTTATTGGATACCATCCATGGGGCTTGCACGGTGCTTCCATTATTCCACGAAATGTATCTGGTAAAGTCACATATATAAATTGATTATTGGGTCATTTCTGCAGCTTATTACCGTCTTATTGCGTTTTGAGTGGATACATACGTTAGTATAGGAATATGCCAAATGCGATAGATTTTCTCTCCTTTCGAATACCACATAAATAATGGCTATTGTTTTACGCCTCTTCCAGATTCAGTGGACACTGATGTATTGCAATCATTCATATCCAAGAGCGGGACAGTATACACTGATACAGATGGTTGGATTTTCTTCCAAACCATGGATGATAGAAAATGTAATGATATTAATGGTGCTAATCCAAATGGCAGACAAAGGTAAGTCATATCAATGTTCATTCTTTGCAGAAAACAATCGGTTTGGTTTGAAGACTTGCGCCTTTTACCGCACCTTCGATTGTTTTCTTTAAATCTGATTATTTGTCGTCATGAATGTTTGCAAATAATAAAACTTTCATGTTCACAAGGTCTTAGTTTCTCAACAGCTTATCGCCATTCATTTAAGTTATTGTCAATTCCATTTGTGCAAGCATTAAATGTCTTCCGAGAAGGCCAATTTTCACCAGATGACACTGAATCTTTCCAGATATATATATCCATTTTAAAAAACACAATATTATTGGTTACACCGTTAACATGTATCACATTCGATGTTGTCAATCATTCCCATAAACGACTCCAACTGGCCCACTGAAACGAACGTAGTCATACTTACCTAGGCATGAACGGAAACCAGGGATGTAGGGATAGCACTTTAAGGGTTTACGGGAAGCTTCAAGCGGAATTGGCATAATACGAATCTATGAAGGGTATAGAGAGAAAATACTATTAGAACCCTTGTTATACTTATTTTCGTTTCAAACCTCTTTAGTACATTTTGTTATACAGAGGTTATACATTAGGTTATCCAGAGTAACTTACCCTACATAGATTCATATTATGCGAATTCCGCTTGAAGATTCCTGTAAAATGTTGCTAGACCCCAAGAATAAGTTCGTGCCAACATCTTTAGGCTGAATAAAAAAATCAGTATCCTTATGGGCACAGACCATATAATGACGGTTTTGAGAGGATACATCTGTACTACTGAGAGAACATTATGAATGTGATTGCACACTCTTTTGTACTGTGAGTGTATAAGTATGTACAAAATCTATTGAGATCTTTAATGACATCCCACTGACTTACACGCACTAATGAATGGATGAATGGAAGGGACTAATTGAACAAACACTTAAGATCGAATAGTGTTAAAAGCCAAAGTGGCAATCTTGATACTGCATTGACAACATAGTATTTGATATAATTATGAAAAGAGGCATCATACCATTCACATGATGTACAAGAATATAGAATATTACAAATGCAAAGCACTTAAGGTAAATAATAAAATACTACGCAGTTAGAAAGAGCGAAGGTGGCTAATAGAGCGCGACTTGGTTTGTATTTCATATTTAGTTTCAAGAGAGTCACGATGCTGATAGTGGTATCAGTTTAGTAATTCACGATCGCCTACTGTAGTGAATTCGCAGACCTTACAAGAAGTGGACCGTATCCTCGAGGCTAAACGAATTAAATTTTTATCTAGTGGTATTGTTCAATCTCGTCTGAGGCTAGTTTGAGCTATGTGTCCAGATTTTAAGGTCATAAAAGTGTCGTCTGAGACACTATTTATTTTGGTACGTAGCATATCTTTTGGTCGCTTTTGCAGATATACGTCAGCTAAAATACTTACACGCAATTGATACTTTCGACATACGCTACAACAGGTTTCGGCAGGAGAAAACATGTGGATTACTCTTTTATCCTTCATCTTGCCTTACAAGTGTCTAATTTAGTCATCACAGAATTTCTCAAAAATGAATCTTGGAAAATAGTGGGAATACATTTCAACACGTTATTGGTTATAAATAATTAGTTTTAAAACAATAATAGTAGGCTAATAAGATTTTATTCGCTATCAAAGACAAAAATTTGAAAGGATAAAGATGAATTCATCATCTACTCGAATGAGAATGAGTTAGAATGCGATGTTTGATAGGTTGCATGCCAGGGATGATGTCCTGTCGAAATAATCAATCCAGGCCAGTCCTACACTGATGCAGCTGCCTCAAATTCCACCACGAGGTAGGTGGAGAATAATGATAGTGAGTAGGCCGAGAGCATTACACGCATCTTTAAATATAAATCAGTGGATATTAAACTGTTTGGTATATCTTATGATTCGAGATAATAGTGATCGGTAAAGGCGAGCGCTATAGAGAACTCGGCCACCCCGGGCCTCCAAAATATCTTTGTGAGGAAAGCATATAGCATGCAAATAACCAAACGCATGTACACCGTTATTAATAGACACCTGATTATTCTACACCTCGAAGATGTAAACGAGCTAGAAGATAAAATTACAACTGCTGATACTAGTAAGCTCAGAGCATATATTATAAGGAAAAAAGGAGTATATGTCAACCTGGTGCACAGACAAACTTTTCTTATGTACCTTATCCAATGGGAAGCAACATTTGTGATACACAAGAAATGGACATATATAATTTGATAATTGCTAATAAGAACTATCAATCACAGGTGAACTTATCCAAGAGATTATTGTCACAATCAATACTGGGCACAAATAGATGCACACCGAATTTATCAATAATATGAAGATCTGAGAGAGAGAGAGAGAGAGAGAGAGAGAGAGAGAGAGAGAGAGAGAGAGAGATCCTCAGATGTAAAGGGACAAATACAGTTCCAGGCTAAAATGTTAGAATTAAAGATTGAGACATATAGTGGTGTATGTGATTGTTGCTGCTAGATGTTTGCTCAAACTTATATACTCTTTGTCGTTCAAAGCACTTGAGTTGATTGCGAAAACATTCAGGGAAGGATGTCGACCTTTTCATCTCAACTTAAGACTTTTTCATAGACATTACATATCCACCTTTTTTTTTAAAGCCTCTTGGTTTCTGGATCTCTCAAGGGTTTTTCAGAATAGAGGTGAAACTAAATTCGTCCTGCCATCAATAAGGGAAATTGCATGTTCTGTCGATAGTAGCCATCAAGAGCCCATAAGTATAATACGTCTTATGTCCACTATGAAGTAAATGGTTCCATTTTCATGGTATTTTGTGTTAGTCACTCATAGAGATGTTTTTTTTTTTTTGTTTTTTTTTTGCATCTTGAGATTGAGTTGGAACTAGAAGAAGTACTGATGAAATTCATCAAGCGGAATTGGAGAAATATGTAGATTTCTTATGGTTACTTTTAGACTTATATAGGTGATTGATGGTACGAACGCATTCAACTAGATCTCCCACTTAGAGTGTTTTCATTTAAGCCCAAACTGAATATCTTTTGTTTGGGGATCTATTCAATCGTAAAAAAAAGTTTGGTCGAACATTTTTTCCTGCGGGTTTCTTCGAAATATGACTAATTATTTAAAGTCTATGGGCAGATACATGTTATTTCCACATATGAATCGGTACATTCCCTGCTTAAAGTGTTTCAATGTTGACCACATTATTGGCCTTTGGTAGTATGAAATCTGCTTGGACTCTAAAACTAATGGTTTAAAGGAATTCCTTAAACGGAATCGTCATAATATGAATCCAAATAGGGGAGGTTACTTGGTATAGCATGGTAGAAAGATATACTATTATTAGAACAATTGTTGTACTTATTTTGTTTTTAAACCCGCTAAGTGTAATTTTGTTGCAGCGAAATAGGAGAAAAATCAGAATTGTGTCCTTATGGGCTCATGCCATATAATGAAGTATTGAGAGGACACATTTATAGTACTTAGAGTAAACTATGAATGAGATTGCGCACTCTTTTTTACTGTGAGTGTAGGAATATTTAAGAATTCAATTAAAATTTTATACCACTTACGCGCATTAATGCATGGAGAAAAGGAAGGGACCAGCTGCACAAACACTTATGATCAGTGTTAGATGTCAAGGCGATAATGCTCATTAATCATCGGCAAATATTGTTTGGCACTGAAATTCGAAAGAGGCGTGGTATTATCTTGTTATAAATTAAAATTAATTAGGCAGAACAGATGCACATTACATATACAAAGCACTTTAGCAAACTAATACAATAAATCCGTTTCCAAATAGCCGTATCTGTGATCTTCATGATAGTACATGATGATGTCACATACATGGGATAGTTCGGGTTGAACAGTATCCCCGGTATGAGGGTGGACGACTCTATGTTAGTCCACATCTGGTCATGAAAACAGGTGAATTTAATGAGGCAAGCTACGGGTATTTAAAGTTTAAGAGCGGATCGAAACGGATTAAGCTCTTTCACCAATCCAAACTCGCGTAACAAAGTTAAGTCAGATCGTGGAGTCTCTCTTCCAATCACAAGAGAGCCACCTATGACGTCACATACTCTATATAGGTGTGCTAGCATCTGTGCACAGTGAATCGATCAGACATTGTTAGAACATGACTGAAACTAAGACGACGATGAATTGGGGAGACTAGGAGTGATGGCATGGCAGTATCAAAACAACTTCGGTATTACTTCCAGAAGACAATGATTGTAATTGGGATTTAGTCGATTTTCTCTCTTCTTCGCAAGTATTTGTACCGGTACAATCACTTTCACCACTTTCTCCTTCCTTGCCTCAAGTCGTGGAATTTAGACAGAGACAGAAACAAGGATTATATAAATTTATACAACAGCAGAAAGAAGCAGAATAAGCATTTGTCATTCAACAGGAACAGCGAGAAGAAAAGGATGAAGAAAACGAAATGTAGAGGAAGAAGAGAATAGAAAGTGTCAAGGAGAGAAGAAAGATAGTGAAAGGCAAACGGTCACGATGCTATTAGACAGTTTGGCAGAGTTACGGTGCCTGCGACAAATGTATCAGATTCTCTAACTTGACATAAGAGAAAAAGTTCTTCCCGAGCCAAACATTCCATCCCAGTCAGAACTCCCTCTACTCTGACTACCCCTGAGATACTTGCAGCAATATTGATCACTACCAAATCATTCACAGTAGCGGATGAAGAAGTAGGACTTGGCTATGGCAAGAGTATAGTGCAGTTAAAGCTCGTTGCCTCCAGTTCCTGAGTATGTTTTAGAAAAACAAAAACCTAACGGTCCTTTTCATGGCCACCCACCTCGCTAGAAAAGAGTGACTACTCAAAATTTGCCAAATTAGCTACAAACTTAAATCCTTTTTCCTCCCATGATGTTTTGAATGATGTATGTGTGTTTGTGAGCGCGTGAGTGTATCTCCCTCTTATTATAAAAATCAAAACCAAGACACATACGTTTTCTTTCTGGTATATTCTCTTGTTGAAGTTACAATGAAATTTCACAACACATCACCAAAAGTTCAATATCTTCGTCTTGTTTCACTCTCTCTTATTCCATTTGAATTTCTTCACCTTCACAGGTTTTTCCTCTTCTTCTTTACTTTCTTCCCGTCTTCTTATTTTTCTTGACAAGTATGGGTTCTTCCTCCTTTTCAAGGGGTTTGTCTTAAGTTTTGGAAGCGCTCTCCTCCTCCATTCTGTTGTTTATTTGATTGGCTCTCTTTATCTTAGGGCAGTCACAAGACCAATGTCCTTCCTCTTGACAATGATAACAAGTATCTAATTCCTGTCTTTCTTGACGACTGTCTTCCTTTGACGTTGTGGACATTCTGTTGCAAAATGTCCTTTCTTCTGACAGATATAGCAAGTACCTTGACTTTTCTTTTGAAAGGAGGAATAATAGTCCGTCGCCTTCTCTGAAGTAAACCTTCCTATGACACCTCGCAAAGCTCTATTCAGGAGCTCGATCTGTGTTGCCTCTTCCATCTTCTTAACTGTTTGAGAGTGGAAGGAATACTCTAACTCTACGACACTCGCCCTGTATATATAGGGAACTTCTATGTTTAAATTTTTGTCATTTGCAATTTTGCAATCAAGATGAAATGATCGAATGATTTCAACGAAGAAGGAGAAGAAAGTAAGAGGCGACGAGGTGACATATCGCCTCTTACACGAGCTGAAATCTTTGCTAAAATCCCTGCCAGCGATTTTGAAGACGACATCAGCAAACCAGAATCAAGACTTTCCACAACTGCAACCAGGCCTAGAGAGTCTACTCCAAGCCAAAGTCAACCAGTCGCGCCCGAAAGTAATTTAGAACTACGGCTTACACTTACACGGTGAAATTTAAAGATTTCAGGTCAGACGAACCCCTGGAGAAAGCAAAAGGGTTCATCACCGAATAGTGGGATTCCTTATTAACCCCACTGAACCGACAATGCCAAGCCAAAGAAGACGATCGCTTGAGACTCTCAGTTTATCACGACAGTTTCAAGTCGCTTGTTGAATCGAATTCAGAAGCCCGGCAGAACTGATACCTTCCGAAGTTATCGACAAGATTCAAAACGTTCAGCAATCCAACGACCAAATTCACATCACAGATGGAAAAGCTACACTCTTAGATAACCCACGTTTCTCCTTCGAAAGGGGACAAACAACGCTGAAAAGTGTTATTGGTGGCCGACCTTCGCAGCAACAAGCACAGTATCGTCAGAATTTAATAACTCTCAAGAGAATGTGTGTTTAGTTCGAAACTTCGTCTTGGGACGAATGTATGCCGACATGAATGACACGGAAAAATGTAAGAGAGCCTGGGAGAGCATTTGAAAATTGGACCAAGCCAAACAACAAAGATAAACAAAACTCCTGTTACAGCAAGCCGACATATTTAAAGACAGATCCTGCGGCATTCCTGAAATGCAAAACCTGCAAAATCACTTGGAGGCAACCATTTCCCAGTTGTAAATTACATTCACGTCTATCATCAAAAGAACATTTCGATACCTCTACCAGTATCACCGGATTCCTCCAATACGCATATTATTGTGAGAAATACGGCTATGGGTATAGCAATCGAGAGCAACACATTCATTGCGGACCAAAATATAAGTGATGTTTAGCCTCTTAACCCTGTCTTCACGAACGACAATAGCGAATGCATTGCTCTGCTCGTCAGCGAACTATTGTCATTCCTACGCATTACCAACAACATTTCATGACGCAAGGTTCACAGCTGAAAAGTGGTTGCCAACTCCTGAAATGGTCTTCTACTTGTGGACAAGTCATACTTACCAACAGAGACAAAGCACAAGTTCGTCGAGGAAAGAAACGGTGTCACATTTGTCGCCAAATCGTACACTTGGAACATGAATGCTACATTCAAAAATATCAATCAAAACAAGAGAAGAACGAAGACAGGAAGAAAGGGAATTGCATCTTTCTCGATGTCAAATGCATGCAAGAGACCGGTATTCACATTCCTAATTTCTGCGTGGCTTATCAAGCATGCGAGAAGTGATTCCAAGAAGCTATACTTTTTCATTGTCCTCAATGTAGCAAGATTCCTGGAGGACGTGATAAAATCTTTCCAGGGCCTAACATGCTGGCCGATTTCACGCGGTGGATATTAGACCCAATCGACGACAGGTGGAATCAAGAAGACATCGAACATTATGGAGATTGTCTTCGCTATGCCACGGTGATAGTTCACAATTTCTCGGGATACGGTGGACAATTTCTTCTGAAATACTATGCAGAACAAGGTACCGAAAGTCCTAAAGTCACTTTGAACGGAGTCAAAATAATTTCCATGCAGGCAGGACATGTACGATTTATAGATTCCATGAGTTATTTGGCCATGCCATTGAGACGAATGCCTAAAACGTTTGGAATGACAGAAATGGCTAAAGGATATTTTCCGTATTTTTCAATACCGAAGCCATTCAACACGCCGTCCTGACATATTTGCCTAAAACTCACTACTACGACCACGACAACATGCGCACCTAACAACGAGAAGTTTTTACTCTTGGTACCATTCTCACGCTTCTGACCCCTTCGACTTTAGGAAGAAATGTTAAAGTATTGTCGCTTTGACGTGGACAATTTACGGCGTTGGCGTGGAAAATTTCGAGAACTCTTTATGGAGCATGGAGGGATTGATCCATTGAAAGAAGCCTGTACCATCGCCAAAGCGTGCTTCTTAGTGTACCGGAAACGATTCTTGCCCGCGAAGACCCTGGCCGTCATCTATTACCCTGAACGTGACACTAAAGTCCCAATTCTCAGGGTGTACGATGGAAGACTTGTACGAGGACACTTGTCAACGACGTTTGATATTAGAACAGTAAGGATGCCAAGTTATTGAAATGTGGGAAGACGACTATGACCGTCGTTTGATCACCGATCCTGAATGAAAGAGCATCGTGGAAAGTTAACACCTGGTAGACCCTCTTGACCCACGGGATAGTTTGATTGGAGGCGAACGAACGCCACACGCATGCTGCAACACGCGAACGAAGAGAAAGGAAACAAATCACCTACCTAGACGAGTGCTCGCTGTATCTTTACGTGTGCAAATATCGTCGCTTTCTAGTAGGATACCCGTAATTGCTGACGAAACACACTGACGTGAAAAATATTCGACTAATTAAATGTAAAGTCTTGCCTCCAACCGACTTTTACTATGCCGTCTTACCTTACTGTTGCCAAGGATGTTTTCTGTGTGCTGCACCTGTGCGGAAACGTGAAACTAAGACCAACCGTGTCATCACACTCAAGAAGAACGCGCATTGACAGGAACATGGGTCAGCGCGGAACTGTTTCGAGCTCTGGAACTGGCATACCAACTGTTAGAAGTGTACGAAATTTATCACTTTCCCCAAGACAGAACAGTACCAAAAGGACGGCGACATTCAGAAAGGTATTTGTTCGGGCTACGTCGATACTTTTTTGAAACTAAAGCAAGACGCCAGCGGCTATCCTGGTGCCAGACTCCCGAGGACCAATGGAAATAAAAAGAAGAGTACAGTTCCAGTGAGGGCATCACTTTAGACCACATCCCGAAAAATGAATGAAGACGATCGTTTGCCAAAGCCATGTTGAAGTGCTTGACGGGAAAAATGTCACAACGATGGTGTTTACCCAAGAGAGAGAGCACTTAAAAGAGCCCTCCCGCTACTTCCAGACGATTCACGACAAAACAAAATATATTAAACATGTGGACGTCTTTCGCCAAGATCTGATTCCAATCAATTACGAAGAAGCACTTTGCTTTGTACAGGCCGACGAATTTGGAAATGTCATCATTACGGCCTACGTGACAGCCCATGCTCGCCAAAAATTAAACGTGTTACACATGTTAGGAGATCCCGTCCTGTATTTTGACACGGGCAGTTGCATCTACATTGATCGTACTCATCATCCTCAACCAACCATCAAAGGAGCCCCTTTAGGAGCCTGGACGGACGAACAGCCGCAAAGCAAGATTCTAGGTTTTGCGGTCCTAAAATTGCGGCTAAGAATACCGAGACAAACAAGAAGAATATGCTAGATGGCCTGCGCACTGTCCTTACCTTTCTATGGCCTTTCCACAATTCACACTGCGGTACATTTGTGAGGGTACCTTAGGGAAGGCTTGTCAAGGACGACTTCCAAAACGATGCATAAAAAGAGCAAGATTTACAAGATCGAGACTTCATTAAGACTAGTATAAAAAGGGGAAGAATTCCAAGACCAGAACTGGCTACTATCACCAAGCTAGAAGGATGAATCATTTCACACAGACGCAAACCAACGAGGGGTTCAAGTTCAGTGATGATCAACTGGAGTACGATGCTGTACCTAGTGATTGCAGCGATGCCGTACATTGCGACATCAGCGATTCAGCACACATCATGGGAACGTCGCTATTACTACAACATCTACCATACAAAGTGATGCTGTGCGTGTAAGTTCCTACGGATACAAAAGCGATCCTACTTGATACAGGACACCTCATTTCTGTACTTGTTTTCATCCTCAACGTGATACCGTGCAGCTACCGCCCTACGGATGTCATCCATGTCTGAGCAACTACTTCTGGTATTACCGTCACATTATCGAAATGAACCTGTGAAGGAAGAACTGTCACTACTTTCCTTTAGTGGGAGACCAGTAATATCTTCATGGATATATTACAAGAGAACAGTTGTGGTTTACCTCTCCAGTTGAGAGAACGTATTTACAAATGGTTTGTCAATATACAAGTGAAACGCAAAGAACAATTGCATCCTGTACATCACCGATGTTTGAACAACTGGTACCTGAATGCTATAAGA
Source organism: Megalonaias nervosa (assembly GCA_016617855.1). NCBI lineage: Eukaryota > Metazoa > Mollusca > Bivalvia > Unionida > Unionidae > Megalonaias > Megalonaias nervosa. The sequence goes on from JAECUM010034392.1 coordinate 25,817, forward strand.
GGACTGATTCTTTTGAAAACGTTCAAATTGTCAGACATTGATAAACTACCCGAGGTACAGAAGACTTTGGATGCTACTCATTCTACTTATAAAGTTGTCACTACTAAACCTAATTTCGCAGAAAGAGACGATTACAACAAACGTTTACAGGAACTAGTATTCCCTCAAGAGGAAACTTCTATGCGACGTGTGGTATGTGAGTTAGTGACTAAAGATTTTCAATTCCGTACTGAAGTAAAAGCACGTCTGTGCAAAACGTACATCTATTACCTTCACCATGCTGACATGCCGCGACCTTTATCAGTAGCCTTGCAACAGATTCCGTGAAAGGAAGTCAATGACACTATTCAGACTTTGGAGGATTAGCAAAACTTTTTACAAGAACTGATTCCTTTGAATTTTGGACGTCGTGTGGTGTGCGTGTTAGTGACTTCCTTTCTGGGATTTCGTTTACCAGCAGATTTCTTTTGAACTGTTTATGAACAGTACCTACAACTAAGACATTATGGTGTCTCCTTTAAATGCGCTCGAGATGCTCATTCTGCTAAAAGCGTTGCGTTTTCATCTCCAAACCACTCAGCCTCTGCTTAAAGAAAGATTTCTTCTTGAAACGTTTAGCAACTAATGATGCTTACGAAGATATATGTATAGCTTGTGACCTACACCCTCAGTGGAAAGATGTACATGACTGGAAAAGTCTTGGCTTCAATGCTTGGACGCAAGAAGTGACTGAATGCATTGGCAAAGATTTGTGTCATCGTTTCCAGGACAACAGTGAATTTAAATCGTCCGGTGAAAATGTATCATTTAAACCAGTGTTAGACACAGTGGCAGCGGAACCCGACACCAAGGAAAACAACCAAATTCAGGACAGCAGCACTACCGTCGTCGACTTCGACTCCCACAAAAAGGAAGGATTTTTTTCTCGACTGATGCCGTAAGGGCACGAATCATTTTGACGGGAAGATGAGATTGAAGAAAAGTCATGTTGACGATTTGTGAGACAGTATAAAGTGTCGAAGCTTTTTATAGTTTTTTTCACACCGACAGGGACGTGTTAACGACAGACCCTCCGTCTTGGCACCAGGTGTGAAACAGATTGATACGAAATCGCAAATAATCGGCTGCGGTGGGTTTTTAATCGACGACTAAATAGGCGTGAGGTGTTTGAGTGGCATAGTCGTACACATGAGTCCGTCAAGGAGTTGCTCACTGTTTGGTTAACATTTTCACTTTAGAGATTTATCTCTGGGACGTTGAAAGAATACACTTAATGAGCATTGAGACTAATGGTGCGATGGACTTTTGTTGAAACAAATTTTGGGTGATGTAAATGGCTGTGGTATTACGATGATGTCCTTTTCGTGTAAATCAAAGTTTAATTTCTTCTTCGTCTTCACCTAACATATCGTCGAAGGTAACTAGATGTGTTTGACTGGTGTCAGACACGATCCCGTCGTCTTCGAGAGCAATGAATTCCACGAAAATGATGAATTCTCCTTGACTTTCTCGAAGGAGACTGTAAGCCGATTGCCACTCTTTGTAACACCACACGATGTGTTGAGGTGGACGATCGATTAATTGATGTTTGTGTTCGATCAAACGTTTGAAAATTTGGTTTTGCCTGAACCACTCGGTCCAGCAATTGAAGGGATGGCGAAGATACAGAACCTACCAACTGGAACGATCTAACTTATTGTCGACGACTTTGAAAGTCGAGAAAGAGGTAGAAGAGGAAGATGTAGCCATAGTGAAGGTGTTCCAAATTTTGAAAATAAAATAGACAAGACAAGAGATTTTATACTTTCCAGGACACGTTTATTCCAAGTTAAAATTGGACACGAAATACAAAAATACATAAGAGCCAAATGGTTAAGTATATGTCTAACGTTACAAGCAAAACGATCAAAATGCAATACAAACAAGTCACTATACAACATTTCTGACGAAGGTGTAGTGTCCTAGGAACACTTCGTAATGTGCTTTGAGTCTCTGCACTATGCACAGTCTCACATGTGTCTTCGAAATGGCTTTTCGGGGGTGTCGATGTCGACAACGGAAATGCTGCTGTCCTGAATTGGGTGGTTTTCCTCAGTGTCGAGTTCTTCTGGCACTGTGGCCAACACGGGTTCAAATGTCACGTTTCTCACTGTACATTTTAAGTCATTAAAACAAATATTTGGCATAGTTAGTCACTTCTTGTGTCCAAGTATCGAAACCAAGACGTGCATCTTGCCAGTGAGGGTGTAGGTCACAAGCTACACATACATCTTCGTTAGCATCCCTAGTGGCTAAATGTTTACGAATCTTTCCTTTCCATAGAGGTAGAGAAGTATCGAGATGAAAACACAACGCTTTTAACATAAGAAGTCTCTCGTGCACATTTAAAGGAGCCACCATAATGGGTTTTTATAGGTACTGTTTGTAAATGGTTCACAAGGAATCTGCTGGTAAACGAAATCCCAGAAAAGAAGTCATTGACTCTCACACCACACAAAGTCCAAAATTCAAAGGAAACAATTCTTGTAAAAAGCTTTGGTAATCCTCCAAATTCTGAATAGTGTCATTGATTTCCTTCAATAGAATCTGTTGTATCACTACTGATAAAGGTCGTGGCATGGTAGCAAGCTTTTATACCCTCTTTTGATGACGGTAATATAAATAGTGTCCAACAAGAATCAGTAATCGCAGGTTCGTGGTCAAAAGACTCGCTTATACTAGTGCCAGAAGTAGTATCCTCCTAGAATCAGTCTTCTTTTACTTTAGAAAAGGGATAGTTTAAAAATGTAGAAATAATTTTGAGTTTGCGTTTCACTTGTATTTTGACAAACTCTTTGTAAATGCGTTCCTTCAACTGCACAGGCAAACCACGAATGTTCCCTTATAAGGTATCCATGAAGATATTACTGGTGTCCCATTAAAGGAAGGTAGTGATAATGAGGAGACTATCGAGCATGTTCCAGGTAAGCTGAGTCTTTCAAGCCGCCACTCGTGAAATGACACACCGGAACTGAAGCACATGACTCTCTCCTTTTCCCAAGTAGATAAATCATGCTCTGGCTAATTCTTCAAAGGGTAGGTCCTCAGAGACATTTTGGCCACTCTCCTTTGAACGTTTACAATCGACTTTCAACATCGCAGTATCCAGGCACACGCACAGGGAACGAATGTTCTTCGTTCACAGGTTCATCTCGATAAGGTGACGGTGAAACCCGAAGTAATTTGCTCAGGCATGGATGACACCCGTAGGGTAGTAGCTGCACGGTATTACGTTGAGCGTAAATACCACTAAAGAGTACACAATTAGAAGTGGCATAGCTTTAGCATTCGTAGGATTTTACACGCACAGCATCAATTTCTATTGTAGGTGTAGTAGTCATAGCGACGTTTCCATGATGTCGTGCTGAATCGCTGATGTCGCAGCGTTCGGCATCACTGCATTCGCAAGGCATAGCATCGTAATTTATCATTACTGAACCTACACCTCTTGTTGTCTTGTGTCTGTGTGATAGGATTCATCTTTCTAGCTTGGCGTTTGTAGTCGGAATGAAGTATCTGTCTTAGAAGTCTTCCCGTTTTCTACTAGTCGTAATCAAGTCTCGATCTTGTAAATCTTTTGCTCTATATGCATAGTTTCGGAAGTCATCCTTTTCTCTTCCTAGACAACGGTACTACCTTCTCTAAGGTACCGTCACAAATGTACCGCAGTGTGATTGGTGGTAAGGCCATAGAAAGGTAAGAACAGTGCGGAGACCATCTAGTATGTTCCAGAATAGCTGAATCTTTATAGGTACATAGATTCATACGCAAAGTCACACCACAACTGAAACACTATACTTCGTATCTAAAATATAATCCTTTGCATGGTTTTTGTTGAAACAATTTATTTTCTTGCCTGCCAAAAAGCCTCTAAAAAGTAAGCATTTTTGTACAGTGTATATGTTGAATACATATCCAGTAATGGCATTTTGGGGGGTTAATTCTTGAAAAAGTCACTAGGGAATATAATCAGACTGTTTTTGAGGCATAATGTACAATTTTATGTGCTATACAAAAGGAAATGTGCCTTGGCCAATCCAGAATTTACAATTTTAATTTCTCAGAATTTGCAATTATGAGTGTATGTCCAATCTAAAAGCCAAATTGTGCGAAAATACTTGTCTTTATTCATATTTTATTCACGTGAAAGTGAAAAACAAAAGAGATTGGCAATAAATCTATAAGAGCAATATAACAAGACAATCCAGGTATTTTTGTTCCATATATTTTTTGTTGCCCACCTGTATAATAATTTTCTTTTAGATTTATTCATCGAAGAATAATATTTTTATGAATGCAGGCTTACATTAAATATTTATATTTCTCTAATATTTCCTATGAGAAGTTAAACACGGGACTATACATAGTTTTTATTTATTTATTTATTTTGCTTTATTGCATAGTTGTATGGTGCTGATATTTTTGTGTCATGACAATATTAACTTATATTTTAAACATGATTAAATAATGGTAAACTCATAGACAAATGATGATGTGTATGCACGGGGGATGGATATTACAACAGCCTGAGCTGCGAGTAGCCTTGAAAACTTCAAAGTTTCTTTTAGAAAAACGTATGCGGTGTATTTGTGTGTGTCTGTGTGTGTCTTATTCTTCTAACAGAAAACAATCACATCTGTAGAAGACACATGTAATAATTTGTATTAATCTTCTTAATTGCTACATTAATTTCATATCCAAATGTATCAAGCAAGTTTGGTACTGTATTGTAGCAGTAATAATAAAAGCAAATTGAGCTGGTTACTCGTATCGGTAGATACGTTATTTATATTCAATATATTATATTTTAACAGTTGCTACCAAAGAAGTCTGATGTTTTATCAATAAAGTGTCTTACAATCAATCATCTTATCTGTACTAATAAATATCGCTACATATATGGATGCATACGATTTTAAATAATAAAAAAATGTAGTTTCCAGTTTGATATCTGTGGAGAAAAGCATCTCATAATTGTGTGGATATGTTCTTTATGTTTAAGTATAGAACATATATTTCATACTGTTATAATTTATTTTCTTATATTATAAAATAAGTTCATATTTTTGTAGCATATAGCTATGCTACAGTATATGCTTTGCATGTGATGTCCTTGTTTCAGGTCATTTGCCTCTTGCTATCTTATTGGAATTGGAGACTTAAATTGAAGATATGAGATACTTGTCATAGACAACTAGTGACAATACTTGCTGGCTATTGCATAATCATCCATGCTATACATAGATGAGAATTTTGTATAACTTGAATATTTACCTTCTTGTTATATATATATAAGCGACTACCCTATTCTGCCAGCAAATTTCCGTGATGCTAACTTGCAATATGCTTGATGCGACGTTATAATCATGATTTAAGAAGGGGTAATCTGTCATAAAAAGCATGGACTAGGAGAAAATTTTGAAGTTACTGTGTTGCAAGGCAAAATCTGTGCAATGAAGAATGAATTCAATAGTTGGAACGATATAACTTGTGATATAACAAGTTTATAAATAGAATATTAAAACTTGTAATAACTGACTTAGCATTTGCCATGCGACAAACTACATAATCAATTCAGTAGCTGAGAAAATGCAAGCTACAATGACACAGAAGGAAAGTATATCTGAGCACTTACAAGCAGCCATTTACAGTTTGCATCAATGAAGAACAGAAAATTTATGACTAGAATTGTGAATGTAGCACTTGCAAGCAAACATTTATAATAATGCAAACGTAAAAGTTTGCATCAATGAAGAATACAATATACATGGATAGAATTATGAAAGTAGCACTTGCAAGCAGCCATTTACAATAATGCATTTGGTGTCCATTGTCGCCCAACGTGACAATGTCCCAACTTAAAATTTTAATTCTCTATGAATAAATTAAATATAAAATGAGATAAACTCCCCCTGCATCATTCCATTCGTTACATGGAAGGAATTCGATACCGCAATTTCCCAACGCACATAATGCAACTGTTTGCCTTACCAGTTACCTAGAGCATGAACAATGTAGACGTTTATTTGATTGCCAAGACTCTTTATAATGGGTGTCCAATGACTAAGAATATAAAATTCCTTACAAAAAATATGCAAATGTAAGGCTACAGTGTTTTAAATAACAGTTCACAGATTCTATAAGGACAAAAGTCTGTTGAATATTCTATCTTTAAAAAAAACAAACCCTGTTTTATTAGAAATTGTGGCTTTACGTCTTTGTGATATAATGCATTCATTTATTCTCAAAATAACTGTTGTAAAAGCAATATCTCTATATAATTATTTTTGCCTATCAGGTTACCAATTTAACCTTTCAATAGCGGGAAAATTGTAACTATGTAAAATCATCTGGAACAAATTAATGTATACGCATGCAATTCATTAAAGCTAATAAAAGAAAATGGAGTCTATTTTCTGAAAACTTGTGAGTTTTACGTATCAGAATTCTGACCCTGAACAAATACCTCCCTCAACCCTCTTTGTTTGCCTATGGCATGCTCGATCTGAGACAATGCTATCAGTTTAACAAAATCGAAGGAGGGGGTTGCGTTGTAAAAGAAAACGTTTTTATCTCTCTTGTATAAGGATTCAGGATATATTTACATATGTTGGTCATGATTCATATATACCTAGATTGGTAACATATTGGAAAATGTAATAATATTTTGTTTAACTTGATTTCAGAATTCATGCTGGTCTGAGTTTTGAAATTTGCAAGTGTATCTCTTCTACGTGGAAATTCTATTTTCTAACACAGTCTAATGACATCCTAACCTTGAGTTCCAAGTCTGACTCATTTAGCCACTGAGAGGACAATGTCGCGGTTTATCGTTATTACGCCAAATAAGGCAAGCGTTTTGCTCATAGTCGTCCAGTTTTTTTTCACATCGCGCCAGTGGCATAAGTGGTTCGAGCGTCCGCCTCGGATGAGTGAGGTCGCGAGTTCGAACCCCGGCCGAGTCATACCAAAGACTTGTATAAATGGTACTTGACGTTGTCTGGCTTGGCGCTCAGCATTAAGAGGTTAGTCAGGATAATGTGAATGGGTGGGACGTAATGCTACATGTCTGCGACATGATGTCCCAGTGCTAAACATCATTATAAACTGTCACACTGGAGACATCGTTGCGATATGACTGAAACATTGTTAAAGCTAATGTAAAAATCCAAATCACACAGACACACACCAGTTCTTTCACAGTCATTCCAGTCTGGTATAACAGGAAGACGAAGCTTGGATGTTCGGATTAAGTATTTACCAGACTTGGACAAAGTTGTTACTATATCCGTCTACAAGCCATTATTCTGTTTCATATGTAAATGATCACTACAGCCGAGACTATTAGAGACCGACAACATGTGATCTCTATCATTTTTAATAAGAATGCAGATGTTTGAATATAATTTAGTTTTTCGTCGGCGGAGAGGTCTAACCAATTGCAGTTGTGGGCATGAATCAAGACCGAGAAGTAGGTCAGCATTGATAGTCATTAACATAGGACGATGATTGGACCATACCATCAGTTATATAGGAATTAGTAGGTTATGTAGAGAACACACTAATGCAACCAAGAGAGGATATTGTACAAGTACCTGTAAAAAGTAATACTTTTGTGTGGTCTGCTATGTTTTAGGTCCGATATTACGTAACCATATTCAATATATAATTTACTAAGTTCATCTCCAAAGCCAGTGAATCTGATCATATTAGCATTCCAATTTCCTAACAGATCTGGTTGACAAAAAGATTTTACTACACAAGATTTAATTTTATCCAGATAAGCGACAAATTCCAGAACAGTTTCAACTAAATCACAAGGTAAGTAAACATTTATAGGAGGCAAAGAAGAATTTCCCTTCTTAATAGTAATACCTATTCGTCTGGGATGATCGAGGTGTTCTACTTCTATGATACTTGAAAGACGTCTACGATATAATACACCGTCAATCCGTATGTGAATGTTTTTAGAATATATAATGTATCATTCGGCAAACACTAAGTCTAATAAAGGTCAGCTACAAATACATCTAAATCATCTAAAACACAGTTGCAAGATACTATGGCAACAAGGATGTAGTTTAAGCTAATATATAGATGCTTAGTTTGGTAGATGAATAATGAAGGGGTTTCCTAAAGTCTTTTCTTTTAAAGATCTAAAATGACTGGAAGGAGTCCGCTAGGATTACGTAGTTACTGGTACTTTCCACCGGCAAGGACGGGAAAGGTCAGTACAAGACCAAACTTTACCGGTACAAATGCTAATCAGCCAGTACTATCAAAGTACGGTTCATCATTTGAATAAAGTAATAAAAATTATGTTGTAAACAATACTTTACAGAATGAAAAGAGATGATTGCCTTTCTGACCTTTACATGAGATGTTTTAATACTAGACTACGTCGGAAACCAACACCACGAAGGTAATGTAATCATTATCCCTAGTTTCCTAACACCCTTACCACCCCATTTTAGATATTTTGACATCTATGTTGTGGTGTCGGGTGAGAGCCAATTGCTTATCGAAAAGTGCGAATTCGTATAGGGTAGCCGCTTCATGGCGGACCAAAAAACTTAATAAAAAAACTTTCGTCAAGCCATATCTTATGACTTATTTTCTCAGAAATTATGAGTATCATATTCGCTATGTCTTTAATCCGCTATAACAAGAGCCGAAACTATAGCTTGGATGACATTTGACCTGGTATTCAATATTTACATTGCTAGTCACATGACTAAACAAATCTCGCAACCGACATGTCCATGACATCAGAGGTCCAATAGTCCTTTCCAATATCATACAAAAATTAAATATTAAATGAAAGTCACAATGTTTGTAACAGGAACAAAAACACACTTAATTCACAACATACTGATTCCACGAACAACCATAAACTTGTCGTTATCGCGGTTGCCTGGAGAAAACCATATTCATCAAGCAGAGACCACATTAAAACGTGGTAGTCACACGATGCCAACAAAATCATCGCTGACAAGTGTTCTATGCATTATGAATCTGGCTTTCCCTAGGTGATGGCGAATTCGAATTTTTCGTAAGTCAAATGATTCTGACCCTGGACTACACCTCAACATAAACATCAAAATATTTCAGATGAGGAAAGGTCAGAGGAAAAATGGAACCAAGAAATCATATTCTACTATCGTCACTGTCAGTCACCAAATTACTCCTCACGCCATTAACAACTTTGTTCAGAGTTCGATTATAAAGCAAATAGTCAATGCGTTTACATACACCGCATAAACTGTTTAATTTTAGTCGCTTTGTTCGAGTGACAGCCTCCAGCTTCAGCATGGCAAATAAGATCAAACGACTTACAGTCATCCATAAATAAAATGCGGCAAAATCCAAAACAAGCCAGTCCCCCGCAAACAAAGCTGCGGTTATTAATTTGTTTTGATAAACTAAAAAAGAAAAATTTGGATTATCACCTGTAAAGCATACGTTGGGCTGTTTTACTTATATCAGTTTATATCAACTTAGTCAATGACGGCTCCAGGCATTGTTTTGGCAGCAACTATAGAAGTACATGATGAAACTGACCTCTAAGCTCCATCTGTTCAATTTTAGCAGCAGTCCAATACTACGTTTCATTTAATTGATAACCGACGGAACCTCAGCCCTAACTGTAAATTGACTGTTGTAACATACTAGGGAATCAAAGTTATGCCGTATGTATGTACAATTACGCCGCATTAATCCATCAAACAGATAAGATGACTATTTGTGTGGTGCTGTGTTTTGTTATAATCACTGATCAAAGTCGGCGAGGATATGGGTAGACAACTCCATGAAAAGAATAGATCGGCTTCTGACAGATTTTGATGTTCAGACAGTTAACATTCATCACTTGAAACATATTTTAGAGTTTGTCGCAACACGAATACCGACATTCTCATTTTTTCCGTTACAGAGAAAAATGTACCGGATAAAAATCGGAATATACCGATTAATTTCTAAACATTTAATGTTATGCTGTTATTGTTTTCATTTTTCGGGAGGAGAAAAGTGAGCTATGTTCATCCTGTAGAAGAAACAAGTGTACTGCAGATTAATACGTGTTTCACGTATCGTAATTCATAAATGTTCTTTCCAATTGTATCAGCATCCAAATATTTAGATTTGTTTTATCTCGCATTTCATTGGTGTATTGATTGCGATATTGGTGTCAATCTGAGGGACATTGACTCTAATGTTAGAAAAGCAACATTCTATCGCACATAGCTAATGTACAAACATGCAATGTGAGGTTCCAATATTTTATCCATGTTGTGCATCGCAACCTGAGTGTGATAAAAATGTGTTATAGTCAATGTCATTGTTCTAAACTGTAAAGAGAAGATATAAAATTTCAAAACTTAATAACATTTTACTCAGAGAAATGAATCGATCAATGGACGGACTGACCAATATACAGATTGATTCATTTATCTTTTTACCCAGTCTGATGTGTTCTGTGTTATTCAGAAAACTTGTGTATCCGTTTCCGCCCTTCAGTAAAAAGTCTGACGTCAGAACACTGTAGCTGGCGTTATCAGCAAGAGGGAAATATTCCAGATCTTCACACTGGTGGCAGCGTACGTACACTGATACAGCACGGCTGCCCTCTGGTTGCTGCAGGTCGTACATCACGCGAATACCTGCAAATATCATTCTTTGGTCAAAAGAGATCGTTCTTATTGCACTCACGACTTTATGGAAGGGCTTCTCAGAGACAGATATCAAATTTAAATTTCAATCAACAGGCATATTTAATTTTCTTGCTTAAACAAAGAAATACAAATCGTGCATGTTATTCTTTCGAAACTAAAATAACAATGCCAAGGCGGGAATGATTCTCAGTGAAATGCATTACTCAGAGACGAAATACAAACTCTAGCACTTGCATTCTATGATTTTAATTAAACAATTATGAAATACGTCGAAATTCATGGAAAAGTTACAAAAATAAGTTTACCAGACATTTGTAGAAATGCTCCTCCTGGATTCGTCAGGTCGTAATTGGTGACATTGCTCAAGCGCCTGCCTCAGATCTAAGCCGCTAATGGTGATCTTGTCGATGAAGTTCGAGAATTGCAGAACAGAATATATATCGCTCAAAGTGACTTTACCTGCATTGAAATAGGTGAATAACATTCTTCAAATGTATTGACATCAAAATAGTTCTCATTTTAAGTATCTATGGTATTATAGGCTAATTGTTACCATTAATTGTTCCTTGCACATGAAATCCCTTTCACGGAGACAACCTAATCTTAATCAGCCCTTGTGTCGGGAAAGCATTAAACGGAAAATGCATGGATGGAAGACAACTCCATAAATACTTAAATCTCATTAGAAAGTATCAATGAGCTTATCAACCTCATAAGTTTACGAGAGAGCTCAGCGATGTAAGTTACTTCAACACAATGAAATTATCTTTTTCTTAATAGTTTGATTAAAACAATATAATTAAGGACTCGGTATAATAGCCTGATTAGAAATATAACTCAGGGATCAATACAAATATAAAACGTAATTCTAGAAAAAGGCATTACTTCTTACCAAATAGTGTGGAACTGCACTACAAAAGAATCTAAAATGTAACAGCAAGGAAATATGTATGTTCCTCTAAGATAACTCTCAAATAAATTTCATAAAAGAAAAACTTACTTTTCATATATATATACCATATATATATATATATATATATATATATATATATATATATATATATATATATATATATATATATATATATATATATATATATATATAATTGTAATCATCTGAAGTTCTGAATATGTTTTACGTAACAGTATGATTAACAGTAGTTAACAACAAAACTATGTGCCTTATGTATATCTATATCATAAATTTAATTTGCATTGTGTGTTTAATTTTTTGTTTCCTGATTATAGATTATAGGGACTTACCTGACTATTGACATTCAGTTTGGTATAAAACATTACAGGGCTAATAATTGTCCATGATTTTAGATTATATTTTAAGATCATTATTAGTTAGCGGTAAACATGTTGAGTTCAATCTCTCTTTATTTCAAACTCAGGAATGTTCTAGAAACACGTTCCTGATCTTGGTTCTGTTATTTATCATAGCCTTTTTTTATATAAATGTATTTTACTTCAAATTTGCTCATTCCTATCTTAACATCAGCCTTTAGTGGAAGCAATGTTAGCTGTATTTCTGTTGAGAGGATTAAATTTATTCATTTTAATTATTCGTTGGTCTTACAAAACGCTCTTTCACTTTTCAGACTGAATTACTATTTGGGGATTTTTGAGAGTTCATTCAAAGATATTTTCGATTATATCATTGTGATACATCAACATTGTTAGCACATAAAATTATTCACCTCTGTTGTCAAATCAACACATTCAATATTGTAATGGAGCAAATTTTTCTGTTGATCTCTGTAGAACACATTTAGTTCGACACGTGTACGATTAATTAGATTTATGGAGTTCTGCGCGCGTTTAATCGCCATAATGCACGGATTGGTACAGTCTGTCATGAGTTTAGCGATTTTTGATTAAGGCATTTTTGTTTAAACTGGACGGGAGGGGTCAATTTCTGATCGGTATGGAAAATTGTCATTTCTGAAAGTTACCAGGAATCAGTTGGGTAATCAAGGTTTGTCAGACGAACTGCATTGTTTCAGGAAGTTCAGGCGGGAACTATATTTCATCCAGATTGGTCACGCTGTGAAGGGGGCGTGGTTTCACATGAAAAACTCTCAGCTTAAATGTGCAAAATAGCAAAATTGAAATCAGTCTACGCTTTTTCTCTGAAGACAAGCGAATGTAAGAAGAAAACAGACTCCGAGTAATTTAAGAAGTAAATTTACTCGTTAAATCATCCAAGGGAAGCAATTGTCTGGAAAAAATTGACAGACACGTTCTGGAAGTGAGAGCTTGGAAAAACAAGGTATTTGCAACAATCTTATGTAATTCATTGATACTACTATGATGATTTGTTTGATTTATTTCCTTGTATTTGCGTGGATTTATTTGTGTAAGTTCTTAGATTTAATTCCTTGATATGCTATACCTGTGTTGAGTCCGTTTATCTGAATCCGTACAATGATATTTTTCTTTATATAAACATTGACGACTTGTTTGAACGTATAGTCTCGTTTATTATAAGAAAATATGTATCTAGAATTTCATGCCTTATTTTAGTTGTGATGCGAGAATCCATGAGAATTCTCCGACCTATATATGAGTTCACGTATGGTAACCACTTGATTGTTGTTATAAATACTGTAGCAAGGAATTTCATTCATTTGTGTAATTGAGACTAGTCTGGAACTAATGTCTCGGTGGGATGCTGAAATAGCCATTTGTTGACCATTAACTTTGTGAAACTAGGCTGTTACGGTCTGTCATGGCCAGTTAGACTAGATAGCGTAGAATCTGTTTGAAATTAGGATAGAATTTATCTGACATAACGAGGGGGGGGGGAGGTATTGATCTATTCCCCCAGTATAATGTGACGGAAGATTTAGGTTGATTATTTTGTTATTTTGGAAGGACGGGATAGCTCTGCTTTCTACGTCAACGTACTACGTTTTACAAACTCAAAGTGGACCCAGAGTTGGAACCGGCGTAAGAGGCGAGGCTCCCTGAGGATTTGGAAAGAAAGCCAAAAGTGAAGAAGACCTAGACTTACCGGCACAAGGAAGTCAAAGGGATAGCCGCTGTGGAAATTGGACTGAATCAAGACCATCAGATTATGAAACTGTACAAGGCAATGTTTTCGATATATTTCACTTCATCTAATGATGATTTAAATTCTATCGCTTAACAAATCGGCTATTGGTATCATCATTTCTTTGTTATTGAAAATTCGTTGAAGAAGTTAATTCAAAAAGAAAGAAGTGTATCTTTCAATCGTAATGTATTATTACTTTTGTTTACGAACTTTATTGTTAGAAATTTTGATTAAATTTTGTCTTTATTTGTAACGGGGGCTCGTGTTATTCTGTTCTATATACCTGCTCAGCTTTTTATCTATTCCACCTGTAAATTTCACAATTTCTACTGATATTTACTCGTTGAGGGCAAATTACACCGTCGGCGATCACCTCTAGATAACAATAACCAAAACCTGGAACACCCACCCCAACAAAGCTGGGAGGGGAGTATCCGACAAATATCGTATTTTTTAAAATCCAACTGGAATTCATTTGAAATACTCTATACTTTTAGACTTGAGATAGTATTTTTAGCAATACGTGGGATTCAACTGGC
>JAECUM010034394.1:0-10860 GCA_016617855.1 Megalonaias nervosa
AAAAAATTAAATATTAAATTCAACATTTCGAAAGATTGAGATCGGTAGAATAAGGTACATTCGATTCCGAATAAAAGGACGTTGGATACAAAATTGTGATGGTTCCAATTTAGAATTAATCACAACATACTGACTACAAAATAGTTTCATATTTAAAAGTGGCTTTGTAGCTGATAAAGGGTTTCATTTCTGTAATAGTGAGAAATAAACGAAGGAACATTTATTTTGTAACTATGTTGTAAAACAATTTTAGTGTCAGTATTACTGCCAAATATAAAAAACATAGAAAATTACAGAAAACCCTACAAAATTGTAATCATTGCAAAAAAGTAATTTTGGATTCCCAAAATACTGTCAAACATTTTGATAATCGAAGTTAAACTTTCAGATTTGAAAAAATATATTGTTTTGAGTTCTATAGCATGCTCAGAGGAGTAAGGTATACATATTTGAACAACTGCGGATGTTATCGTTATCAATGTGAAATATGAGAATGAGGAAGACGCAAATCCCAGAAGAAGAAACGTGCTTTGTGGTAAAACTATATGTATACGTGGGATTAGTAGACATGGGATTAGTTTCATCAAGCAGACAGAAAAATAAGAAACAGCAGAAATTACAACAGATACAACGAAGCTAGACGCTTCCAACCAATGGAAATGACTTGAAGTTGATACGCAAGAAAGAGGGGCGTCTCAAAACAGTTAACTACAAATGCTGGATTATGATTTCTAATCGATGCTTGCTGCAAATTTAAGTCAAACTGATATTTAACATTAATGATGGAAGAATGGATATGCATTCAATAATGAATAAAGCTATTGTTACCGGAACTTAACGTGGAGAGTGAAAGCGTACATATATACTCATACTTTGACATTTATTTGAGTGCATGACTGCAATGGATGGTACAATATAACCAGAAACTGCAATGTTATTAATATTGTTTACTTCAGAGAACTGTTACTGCTAAACTCTAATTCATTTGCTTTGCTCAACATTTCTGCATGGCGCATTGTATGTACTGCAGATGCATTTAGAAGGTCATCATACTTCATGAATTTGTTTTAGTTTATATTTCTTATTCATTTTTTCGGATATATATTGAGAAGAAATAATACAAATACGAGCCCCCTTAAACAATAAAAATAAAATAAATTTTAATTAAGTAATACATAAACTAAAATTGGCAGTTTCAATTCAACAGATTTACATTAATGGAATTTAATAGCAGTGTTCAATTACGGATTCGTTCATTATAGTAACGAGTGGTGAAAAGAGTATAATGTCCACGCCCTATTTGCATCAACTAGGGTCGTTCCTCTCTTGACCGTGAATCTCACGTCTCCCGTGTGTATCCTTGGTTCTTCCTCTGACCCTTTCTATTCCGAACTTCTTATTTGAGGACTTCACTCTTTGAACTGTCCTCATCGGTTTCCTCGGGGAGGGATAGAAAAAGCTGTTCCCTTAAATGACAAGATTACCACTAAATCTTTGTGTGTATCACCACCTATCCCTATATAAAATTCTCTCACTTTCGTTATTCAGAAACGTAAATAGCTATCCACACTGCATAAATTCTGACATAAGATGACCTTAACGATTAACGGTCCTTACAAATTTACTGTATTTGAGGTAAGATACAATCGTTATCTCTAGCTACAAATGACCATTGCAATATACCAAGTCTGACCTTTAATTCGACAGTTCATCGCCCTCGCTTCACGGAGCGATTGATCATAAATTAACACGTGCGGTATATACAAACAATATTGCCGTATATATCTGCATATGCTACTATACGTCTTCTTACGTCTAACTAGTCAGTTCCACTCAATAAGTTACATGCTCGATTACTATTGCATAAGATTCACTAGATTCTAGCTTACGGTAATCAATAACCTGCAAGATCATTTAAGCATTACAAAATCATATACAAATATGCAATTATCATTAACTCAAGATAAACAGTATCATCCTACAGACAATGGAAATTAATTCATATAACCCTATGAAATACTACACATTTGAATATTTGGATTAATTCATATAACCCTATGAAATACTACACATCTGAAAATTTGGATTAATTTATATAGCCCTTTGAAACACTACACATCTGAAAATTTGGATTACATGTAATTCGTCAATTCTATCAATGAACTATTATCTGTACAATTAAAGAAATAAATTGCATAACAACTCTAGCATATCAACAGATTTCTATGAACTTGAATAAACGATACATAGTATGGATCATAATCATATCAAACACATTTGCATAAAACAAAACAAACAAAAATAGAAAATTACATGAAAATTAAAATTGCTTACCTTAATGCTGTTTTCTTTTCCACACAAATCGTGCTTCCTAGCACTATAGCCTGTCTTTCCTTTCAAGACAGCTATCTGGTCTCTTTACTTATTAACGAGGGAAAACATTATACTTTAGGTTTCCACGGAGTCGGGCTTTTTGTCTTCTCACAAGGCAAAATCGGACTAAAGAATTTTGAACAAGTTCGTTACCTTTAAATTCTTAGTACTTCCAAAGTGTACGCCTCAATTTTAACTGACCAATCGTAAGCAATTGTTCCTAAATTTTCCCCAAGGTAATCATGTCTTTCATCACGTTTTGACAGCCTAGAATTTGAGAAATACGATGCAATCAACTTTCCTTTGAAGATCAATTATTTGACATGAGGTCCGTTTACCGCGGTTATGGCTGGTAACTCCAATGTACTCTCTGCCAAGATACCGTTACAATTTTCAGGTCAATTCCACTGAACCTTAAACGTAGGCCTTTTATGTTTCACAGATGAAACGAGGGAAAATGTTACAGTGACCTTTCACAAAGATTTTTCTGGCTTGACTATGATAAAATTTTAATGCACAATTTATTCAACTTGAAGATTCAGTACTTCTTCAAAATTCGACGCATTACATAGGCCCCTCATTAAGAGTAAAATCTGGGATTTTGCTCTCCGAATTTTGAAATTGCATCTCAAGTCACAGTTTACATGTTCTGAAGTGACCTCTTCACCTCAGAATCAACTAATCTACTCAGACAATGTGCTCCTACATTAGCGCTTCCCTTAATGTGACGCAATTGAATTTAATATTGTTGAAGAAATCATGACCATCTCATTAAACGACCATTCGTCAATTTAACTTAGGCCAAATAAGCTAGTAGTTGGTGGTCAGTTTCCTGAATAAACTTTAGCCCATATAGGTAGCGCTGGAATTTGGAGATTCCAAAGATAATCACTAGGCATTCCCTTTCGGTAACTGAATAATTACGCTCCGCTGGAGACGTCTTTCACCTCTAAAGTGTCAGTTACTCTCTCTCAAAAAACCCCAAAAAACATTGTGTTCTACATGTAGCATCTCGCAGCCTAAAATAAGATGTTTCGTTCTGTCGTCAGCCTCTTTTCCTCAGAGTTTGCATATTATAGGCATAACAACAGACATGACTTATAGTTTATCTACTTCAAAGGTCATCATATCGATGGAAATTTACTTCCAAGAAACCATGTGTTACTCGTTTTAAGTGAATTAAGTAATTCTTTAATTCCATATTTGTTCTCCATGTAGTTTCATCGTGATTATAAATAACATCAATATAGTGCCAATTCCATACCTTTTGTCTTCTGGTTGGGCTATTACTGTGTAGCCTAAAAAAAGGCTTCTCATACCGCATTTTTAATTCTGACAATGTCTGGTACAAAACCCGTCTGATCTGGCTTTATGGCACAGCAACACAAGTAGATTATTTAGTATCGAAGCAAAATGAGTTAAGTCTCTTGCCCAATAGCACACGACGGTAGCAGATCCAGGGTGGTCTGATGGTAGTATTCGAATCCGCAACCTTTCGATCACGAATCCTACACGCTAACCACTGAGCCACCGCGCATCCACAAAACTGACAAAAACGTATAGTGAATATTGTTTGCCAGATATAAGACTACTCGCCCCAACACAACGTCGATTGAATGAGGATAAATTCGCCTGAACTACATGTGCCTCCATTGGCCAAAGTCCTAAGAACTGCACGTTGTCTCTGTAGGCAAGTGTCTGTCTAAAGCTGCATACGTCTTTCTGCATACCTCTGACATAACTCAAGTTTTGCCATCATGGAATGTGAGATGCCTGATCATAGATCGCATCCGTATAGAACCAAGGGCAGAATAATTCTTTTCCAGATTTTAAGACTTTTTAAGATATTCATTCCACGGTCTCTGATACCAATAAACTAAATGGAGTTTAACAAATGTTTGCTTTTATCTTATGTTTCCTCTATTGCATAGTTGGTTTAAAGCTGTGTGTGAGAGGTACGCTGGCATACTTTCTTTCTTTTGATTGCTGGAACTGGTGATTTGTCAAGCGGAACAACGAGGAAAACAGTCGCTCTTTTCTTAGTGAACAAAACAGTGCAGCTTTTATCTGCATTATTTGTAAGTCCCCACCATCTCATGTAATTAGAAATATTATCAAGCAAATATTGCATCGAATGAGGTTAATTATGCCATTACAGTGATGAGACACAAAGTAGGTGGTGATCAGTAATTTTTAAACCACGCAAGGTTTGATCCAGTTCAGTCATCAAATTATATATCATTACGAGAATGAACCATAGAGACCAGGTGCAGCCCTTGCCTACTCCTTGATTAATTATGAAACGTTCATTTTGCCCACAAATAAAACAGAGCATATCACGCTCTTGAACGAGTCTTTCATGATGCGCTAGGTCTTTCTTTTGATTCCAAGTGTGAACAACTTGTAAAATAACCAGTTATGCCAAACTGTGTTGAATGCTTAAGCATTATCTTGAAATGTAACATAAGAGTATCTCTATCCATATAATAGCATATTGATTCCTTTATACAAAAGATGCAGTTATACTACTGAATTTAGTTCCAAAACTATTTTGTAATGATTTGAAAAAGAAACCTGTTTAGAAAAGATTATTTTTCAATGACTCTTTGAAACTCTGGAACTATACTTTTATCACGATAATTATTCATATCTTATTTGTTCTTCCTCACACCTTTAAAGATTGGTATTACCAAGCCTTCTTTAAAGTGGCGGGTACTTCTCGGTCACGTCCACTTTTGTGAATATTATTTCTAGTAACCGTACACTGCTTGGAAAGTCTGCAAAAAAGTAAATTGTCTGCAACAATATCGTCGGGACCACAGGTCTCATTTTTATTGAACGAACTAAATGCAGAGCTGATTTCTTCACTAGTGGGGATTTTATCAACGACTTTAACAAAATGGGAATTTGTTTCAATGCTTAGTTTTCAAACCTCTGCTAGGACCATCTGGCAATGATTCTCATCGTACGGATAAATATTGTCAAGTAATAACAACCTAGAAAAATATTTTGCCCTATTACTGTCGAACAGAGCCGAGGTTGCGTATACATATTCCGTTTGATTCGAGTTCTTAAGTGTCATCCTGCTTACATCTTTTTTCCCCGCAAAGCTTCAAGAACGTGGAAATATAATTCTCAGCGTCCATTTCAATCTTGCTGAATTGTTTTTTAACTTTCAACTGTTCTTTTGCAATCAATTTCTTTGCTTTTGTATCATTCGCGTATGATAGATATTCCATCCTTTTGGCCTACCATTAGAAATCCATTCTCTACGTTTCTGCCGTATTTCCGTGTAAAACTTCTTTTGTGTTTATTAGTTTCCTATAGGAGTTAGCGTACAAGCAAAACCTCTTTATGGGCAGAAACCTAGTAGCAGCGTCATCTAATATGTTTATCATGCCTTGAACAATAATTCCAGTATCGACATTCGTCTCTCGTTCTGTTTGTGCACTTGCGTTAACAATAGTTGTGTAGCCTCCTAATACCTACTGATCTGTTCTGCCGAGGCTTACTTCATATTTGCCAATAAGATTATATGCTCTTCGGCCCTCGTTGTATTATGTACAAATGTCCTGATTAGCTCTAATTTCATAGGCTGATCCGAAATATTCAAAGGATGTTTATCGGCCTTAACAATTAAGTCAAACTTACATTTTTGCAACAGTATATAGTCTAGATTTCGATTTACCATCGACTTAGAAAAAGTTAAACTCGGGTCCACTGTATATGGATTGAACGTTAACAGACACTAAGTGCCTATCGCACAAAAAACTTTTCTAGAACTGCACCTGAGGCCTTTGCTGATAAACAGTTTGTTTTGGAGCAAAAACAGTGAACTTAACTGGCCGTTGAAATCTCCCGCTGTTAAGTAGATACTCTACTTATAAAACGTATTATATTGGTCTTTCATTTCTTCTATTGTTTCAGAGTAACTTGTAACCGAAAAGTTAGTTGAAGGCAAAAGGGCTTCGAAAACAAAATATTTTTTTTTCCTGCGATAGACAAACTATTAAGGCTGAGTGATTTTATGTACAGGGTTGCTATCTCCCAGTACTATGCGTTCCTTAGTATTTCACTGTTAGCCTTCCTTCTGAACGTGAGAAAAATTTAAATTTAAACTCGGGATGAATAGTGTCTAGAAAATGGAGTTCCTCAGGCATAAGCCAGTACTCAGAGAATTTTGCAATATCTACCTCGTTCAGTAAATAATACAAGTAAGGAGGACCGTACATAACTCCTTGTACGTTGCATGTCATCAAACGAAATATAAGGCTAATTCTTTGATTGCGTAGTGAATTGATTATCATCAAAAATGCAGCAAAGATTATCAAATGCTAAATCCTAATCTATGTAATTTACTGCTCGTTGCTCTAAATTCTCTAATAACGCCTATTTTTCATATCGACATACTTTTCATGCTTCTCATACCATTCTCTTGCCTACACAAACTTTAGATAAAAACCTTTCTCTAAAACCTTTTCAAAATCTGACTCATCCCCCGTGACTAAAACAGTGGATGTGTCCTTTCCTCCTACAGGCCTTTGTTTTAAAATTTGAGCGTATATCACTTCTGCCCCATTTGTTCTAGTGTGTTATTTGATACACTTTCATCTCTTCTCTCGTGCTGTGTACTGGTATCCTTGATATAAGAACTGGACATTCATTGGAATTGTTCGCACGTTGTTCAGACTGGTTATCTTTTCCCTGAGTGATACCCTTCGGCCAAACTGTCTTTTGATAACTTCTTCTCTTCTTCCTCGTGGCTTTCCGTATCCGATTGTAGTCTAGCTGAGTGAACGTCTCTAGTTTGAAGTTCTTTTCTGATTTTATCAAACTCGTTATCAGTTAGCTTGAAATATCGTCCCTGGTTTGTTTAAGGGTGACTTTCATAAAATGCTTCAGATCCGTTACTTTGTATAAATTATCTGTTACTAAAGGACTGTGCTGGTATCATCTGCAAAGCACGGTATTGAACTGTTTCCAATTCTTTGTTACTGGTTCTGCATCCGTTTGTTCCGCATGTTTCCTAGATCCTTTCCTTTTAAACGTTTTGCTAGCACATGCACTTCTTTCGAAAAAAACTTGTCCTTGGCTTATGTCTCGACGCAAGGACGTTACAAAATAAAAAGATTCTCAGCCAGTCTCTTCCCTACAGAGGTGCTTTTTCACATCTTACTGTTCTTTCATCTTGATGCATTACAGGATCGTTGTCATTTACTAATCGAGCCAGGTCATGTAACGATAGCATAATATCTTTTAAGCTCGAGACACATTTTCTTTTTAAAATCTACTTTGTTCAAGGTTCCAAATTTCGAGTGAAAATTTGTTGTTATAAATTCTTCTCAGTTTGAGTTAAGATCAAATCCCCACCTTCTTCTAAATCGGATTCACAACCACTGTCACACTCAGCTGTGCTTCTTCTACATCCATGTCGGCATTTTACAACTTCGTCCGTATAAAATTGTTAAAAGCCTGTTCTACACCACTTGTACACAAGTACACAAGTATGTCAGTCCTGTTAAATGCAAGTAGAGACGGAGATATAGCCGTTGTAAGCGCAGCTCTGTCAGTTCATAATACTTCTCGTAATCTCGCCGTGGTAACAATGCCGGGTGCCTGGTATATCTTGGAATCTACATATTGCAACAATACCATGTGTAACATGACATAATTCTATCCGCTCTGCAATCTTCTCTCTACGCATACATAACGAACACAACATCTGACAGAAGGGCTGAGTGGACTTTTGAAATTTGATTTGATGCGATCGGCAAAGTTACAGTCAATGATACTTTGATGCATCACGTTTACCCACTCATCAGCGTTGTTGAATCTCTATCCAAATGTCCAATTGTAATTTCAGATTCGAAGCCAAATCTACATTTAAATAGCCTACCAACAGAAATTTTCAGAGTCTTCAGTAAATATGAGCACTAGGGGAAGTCAGGTACGCACAGGCACACCCAAGTCTAATAAATGAGACATCCCCAATACGTGTTGATACTGATGGATTATTTGTGGATCTGATAACAACTATTCATATAATATAGGAATAGTTTGCAGACAAACCTGTCCGCAACATATCGGTGTACATTTTAGACACTTAGCGGTTATTTTTTGCGTCTCTTGAGCTATCATCCGTTCGAGGGTCCTTTTGGCGATATGTACATAATATTTCCGGAATACATCACATGCAAATCCATGTGGACTAACATAACCCTAAGTCCTGTGGTAATTTTGAATTTTTTCCTAGATATGGATATTAACTAAATACCGGTAATTTTCTAAACTGTATGCGGGAGTGTACCGGAAAGATTTGCAGACCACAAAATTGCACATTTTAATGAACAGATGAGACCAGACCGACAAATTATCAGACCAAAAATTAATCCATCAGTATCATTTCAGATCTGAGCAGGAACACCCTTACAGTGTAGTAGCAATCCCATGTCATGTATATTCGAATGATTAAACAAGGCACTGAGTTTACCTACCAGTATATAGCTTTGGCACATGAAAACTGTAATCATTTTCAAAATGAAAACTGAAAGAAGTTTTTTCACTACCACCCACATGTAATTTGCTAAGTCAACCAAGACATGCGTTTGTTTTATATTGAGCACATAAACATGCTATATAATACATGAAGTGTCAAACTCACCCACTGCATCCATTTTCCATAAAGATCTATCCATATAATCCACATCCAGTTATGAATACAGGTAACACCCTCCACCTGGAATTAACCTCCATATATATGCAGTAAAATTAAACAACTCTAGTTGCAATAAAACCCAAGGAAACTTAAGTTATTTGTGTCACTAATTACTAATCTTAGTTCAGACTAGATATATAGGTGAGAAATAAACTTTTGATTCGCATAATCTTGAATTGGCAGAAAATCGTCAGGGTTAATTATGACATCGCTGCAAAGGTATGTATGTATGTATGTATGTATGTATGTATGTATGTATGTATGCGCATGAAGGTTTGCATACATTTGGGCAGAAGGTACAAAAATACTCAAGAAACGGAACACTTTGAGGAAAACACACCTACATAATAATAAAATACTGAAGAAAATGCAAGCATCTTGGAAGAATTTGACTTATTTTAATTTGACAAGCAGGTTTTTAATGAATTATCGCGTTGGCTTGCCTTCACAACACTGGGAATCTAACAGTTGTGAATAATGTAATACGGGAGTCAAATATGAAATTGGTCAATGTTGTAATACGAGTTTTCAATTTCAGCCATACTCGATGATTGTGAATGTCACCGTTACACGCGAGTGTATGCGCCATATGAAAATAAACAATACAAAAAAATAGTTGCCTGACAATATAAAAAATAAACCAAAGGCGAATTGTTGTTGTTATTTTAATGATTTTCACTAAGTGACAGTCGGCGGGTAGATACTAGATCACTAGTGCATTTAAATCATTGACCACAACGATATTTTTTTTTATCGATTTTAAGGGAAGTTAGGCCTCGACTTGTCTTATATGTAACTCCACTACCTCACAGTTCCTAATTTGTGTTGGAGTTGTGGGTGATTTTTCCTTTTTCTCCAACACTGTCTTGAATTCCAATATATTTGTCCTCGATAGCCACCGAGCACCGTTTACTAATCCTAGCGTGACTACTGTGACGCTGCCAGCAGCTTTGAATAAACATGTATTCGTGAATGTAATCGTATTGACACTGGTTACTATGGATATGTTCGCAACGATAATTCCGATTTCCGCACCTATAAGGATTCCTGTTGCCTTGATTCCTGCCACACCAAGACCAACAGTTGTTGCCGAGGCAAGCCCGAAAATGACATCTACAATGAAAAACGCACCCGGTACTCTTTGTGATACACGCGGTACTCTTTGTGATATCATTGTGTTATTGTTGTTCCGCTTTGATTATTTTTTCACGTCGATAACATTGAGGGTCCGTCATAGTTATTCTAAAGATTATGTAATTGCGTAGTTTAAATGCACAACAGGCTAACCTCTTCCAGCCTCGTCACGTCCAGGCGAAATAGACATACGTTCTTCTAACCAATTACCGTATTTCACAGGCACAAGAGTCATACAATCATAAAAAAAAATTCTGTCTGAAGAATGTTGATGGCCTAGCATTGTGGTCTTTTGGAGATATACTGGCTGTACATGTGCCTGGTGTTTTTGTCCAACAACTGTTACCTGAACATGTGCTTGTTTGGTGGCTATCAGTCGACCAGGTATTTACTTTGCTGCTGGCTGAGTCAATGTTGTTTTAATATAATTAATGGGTAATACAACCGGGATGGATGCGTGAATTTCACTTTATCGTTGTAGAAACAATGCCTTAGTAATTTCGCATTTACTGGTGCAGGCATCGATTCGGCGTTTATGCGTGCAATTGAGATGATTCCAAGTCGGCCTCGAGTTGGTAGGTGCTCCCAAACGTCAGTTTCAACTTGACCCTTAACAAGATTATATTTCAGTATATATA
>JAECUM010034395.1:0-28967 GCA_016617855.1 Megalonaias nervosa
AATTAGACAAAAAAACCTTTTTCGGATTAACTAATTTTATAATAGATACTATGAGGAAATGTGGACAAATTATTACGATACGGAAATGACACATCCCTTTTAAAAATGTCTTCATAATAGGAGATTTTTTGTTGTTGTTTTTTTTGTTTTTTCACCTACTAATCAACAATATAAAACTGGAATCCTATACTAATATAATTAGAAAATAAACCTTCTCTTAAATTTAAAATTGGACAGGGTATCTGCACATGGATGAAGTAGGAGACAGAAACGCCACCGGGCTATACCACAAGGCGCTACGCGAAGTGGGAAGGTCGGTGGAAGAGCCTCCGAAAAAGACATGTGCAGAAAATGGCCAAACAAACATAAACACAAGGGGCTTCTTCTTTATGTAAATGGATTCCAGGAAGAAAAAAAAATAACAAAAAAATAAAATAAAATCAGAAAAGGACTAACAAAACTTACATAAATATGCAATCCCATTTGGACTTTTATATTTGGAATTTTTAAATAGTGGAGTTGTATTGGAGTAAGGCTATGTCTCGTAGGGAGAAGCATGTTACCTAATAAATAAAAACATGTGGTTCCTTACAGACTGGTCTTATTACCAACCTCCTTTATATAAGTTAATCAAAATAAGAAACGACACACAATCTTGCACTCATTAAAACACCAGGCTTTATTTTCCTTAATACAAATCGAAAATTAGTACACCGTTTCTTATACAAAATTCTAAATTTACAAATGATCTAATATAAATTTAGTATTCGAAATAAAAAAAAAATTTCCTTCGTAGAGAAACTCTGAAAGAATGTGATTATCATGCCGTCCTTACAAAAACATCTATAGCATACATACATTATAGCATCACACAGATATCATACACAGGACATAGGGACCCTTTGGCAAAGGTCACTGAAAATAAAGATGATGTTTTCCAAACTGGTGATTTAAACCAGAGAGGGGAACTCATCTTTTAGATAACACTAGGGAAAAAAAGAATACCCCACACAAAATTGGGATCAAAATTCTGTTTAAAATAAATCCACTTGCAACACCTCTGAGGGGGATACGTGTAAATATAAAAACCTTTTATTTTTTTTTTTGGATAAATGGGGGGGGGGGCATCTGTCTGGTGCCCCCCCCCAAAAGAGAATAAACAGTAAAATATACGAGTTGGAAAGTGATATTGTGAAAATTATTATACTTTTGCAAAACTATGGCACTTTTAAAATCTCAGTTTTAGAAGTTACAGAGAGATCTGAATAACAAAATCAAACAAAACTATCAAAAAGATTAGAATGACTCCTGAAGAATTTAACACAAATATTACATTACACAAAGACAAGATCATACCTAACGGAAATACACTGACAGAGCACAGAAAAAGAATGATATAACAGCAATATCCAAAGAAATGTATGTCAAAAATAAACTGAATGTGAATGATAGAATGATCATAATATCAGTGAAAACAGCCATAAATTTAGTCATTTTAGGTTTTTGATGATGCTATCAAAATGAGTAAAGACGATCTATATCCACAAAAGTTTACAACAAATTACATAATAAGGTTGAACAATGAACACCAAATACTAAATACTATATTGGTCTACAGGTAGTCAGTAATATAGGTGTGGTGCAAATTGATGAAATAGATGAACTCAAGGAATACGGTTTCAATGATTTTGGATTTCACAACAATTATAGATGCTCTCAAAACTTAGTTACATAAAGAGGCAGTCGCGACAATTGCTCAAGACACAAACACTACGTGGATCTAGTTCTTGGATTCATGTACAAAAAAATAGTCTTTGGATGTCATTTTAGCTGTCATTTGGATTCATGTACAAAAAAGTAGTCTTTGGATGTCATTTTAGCTATGTTCCATCACTTTTTGCTGACAACATTTTACATCTTATGTATTAAGTAAAGCATTACGTCATTAGGCACATTTTTGTCAACTTACCTATTGGACCATCAATTACAATATTGCTATACCATTATAGTGATTATTACTTTGCATTAGACGTAAACAACCAACATTGAGCTTATTCATTACATGTCAAACAGCAATCCGTGTCAAATCTTTACACCGAGAAAGAAACACGTGCATACTTACTAGCGGAGATACATGCTCTAATCATTAGACTGAAGCACAAAAATAACCAGTGTCTAGAATAATAACTTGTAGCAATGTTAAAATGATACACTCTTAAATACAGAACAATAAATGGCCAGTTATGATAGGAAGAGATAAAAACTTTGGCAGTTACAAGGAGAAACTATCTGTTCAAGTTATATGATCCTAATATGATTAATGAGGAACGAATTCGACTTTAGTTAGAACTAAAAGCTTCGTTCTAAAACAGGATTTCGATGCATGACTCCTTGAATCAAAGACAGTGAAAAAGACTTCAACAAGGTACATAAAAACAACCTGGATAATGTTTTCAGCATATACGCTTTAGCTCATTGTGATGACGACAGTAGACAGGATTGTAATTATAAGTCAAACTTGAAAAACAAAGTCAACCTATGTGAATGATGTATGCAAACCATCGGATGAACAGGTCCATTACAAATACATTTGTATTACAGTTTTGACAGCTGTTAGCGTTTGTGTTTTATGGTTTCTTTGAAAGGCGTTTAAGTACGGGAAATGTTGGAGACGTTATATAGCTCCTAACCAGTGACCTGAGAGAGTTAAACGTCATTTTTTCACTCACGCAACCAGCAGCACAAAACCTGGCAAATATTGCATGTTCGAATACCAAACTTCAACCCAAATAGTGGCAAATAATTTGAGTAGTATGCTCGTGAACGAAATATAATGTCATACAGAAGTTATGGTATTATCAAGCTAAAGGACAACAACATTTTCCTTTACATGTGCGGTTACCTATATGACAGATAGATTAGAGCAAGTTACCAAAAGTGAAAACGTAAGAAATTTCGAACCAGGGGATGATTACGTGCAAAACACTGGTTTAGACGACATACAGTTTATAGTGTAAGGAAAACAGTTGATTTTCAGATGCTAACTGATCATTTTCCATTGTATCCTTGTGCTATTTCTTATTACTACACATTTAGCATTAAACTCATGGCTGAAGTAATAGAAGGGCATACTTATGATTACAAAATGGTAAACATTTGTCTCCGGTATAATACGATTACCTCGTAAGCAATTGCTCAATCAATGAATGAGAAATACAGAAATGGAATTTCTTTTTTTATGACTACGTCACGAGACAGATAGAAAGACAGACAGACAGACAGGAGAGGGAGACCAGGGTAGAGAATTGTTGATGTAGTAGATAATGGTGAATTACCTGCTATATGAATAAATCTAATGTTTAATAGATATCAATCTTGATTTTCCCAGAATGCGTCTGAGGGGTATTTTGATACAGCGAACAAGGACAGGCTAAAGACAGCAGTTTCAGAACCCACTATGTATTCAATGAGCACTTGATGCACATTGAAATTAGCAAAGTAAACGTTAAGAATTAATACACTGACATTCCTAGCATATTGCTTGATTTGATAAGTACTCGCAAGGACATGGTGGTTGTATTATTGTCATGCAGCAGTAAGGAAAGCAGCACAAAAAAGTGATTTTATTTTCTATACACCGATGAGGATTTTGGTCCAGCAATGCGTAAATCACTAATGGAAATGCTGGAACTTGGATCCAATTAATCTATTATATCTTTGTTTTGTTTTTTGGGGGTGGGTGGGTTATTCGAGGGCTGTGCCCACCCACGCCAGACAAATATGTACAAAACTACTAATTCAAGTTTTACTTGTTGTTTAAAACTCTAATTAACATTCTTCTGGTATATATTTACTTCTGTAGCGATACTTGACAATAAAGAGATGATGTGAAAGTTCTGAAAGCCTCGATTTAGATGGTGAAAATGAAAATATCGTCTTTATAAAGGAAACCCAATGGTGCCCCCTTGAGTCAGTAATAGCAACAATTTTTAAAACGTTTGCAGTCAATATTTATTCAACCTGACGCTAATTGGTTTCAGTAGGACAGTTCAAAAAGCTTTCGATGTAGTAAATTAGGTCACTGAATATATGTGTTCATCAGAACCAAAGGCAAAATTTGCCTCAATTCGTTTCAGATTGTGTTATTGTGCTACTAATGACACCGAATCCAACTTTAAATATTTATATAGGTACAGACTTGTGCACTATTATGATCTGGAGTCCTTGAATGGCTCAATAACTTTTTATCTTTATGTATTCTATATATCTGAGGCAACAACATTAACAGTTCGTCTACTCTACTCATCGAAATGCGACATTCGCAAGGTCAAGTCTTATGCTTCAATGGAGGTGAAATTTCAATAAAATGGATTCGAAAACTTCCAATATCCTTAGATCTCCGTTCCCCCTCCTTTTTTTCTCTAAATATATTATTATAAAGATAGCAAGGTTACACAAGATCTGAGTTATCTGACTTGGCATTAAGCAATAAAATGGACTCCTTATAGGGTTTGCGACACAATAAACTGCCAAACAGTTTCTCTTGAATACAAAAAAGATAAAATTTAAAACGAACTTACAGTATTGTGAATTAAATCACAAATAGATCTTAAGGTTTCATTACAAGTCCAAAATGTATGACGTTCCAATTGAATTTTAGAGGTATTCCAAATAAGTTCCAATACTGAATGTGTTAATGTGCCTATAGCCTCGAATATGCCAATTTGTCAGTTGCCCGGATTGTAATGATGTTTTAACCAGTCATTTGATGAATCCCAATAACATAATCCAAACATGTCCTTGATTGAAAGCTCTATAATCCAAATTAATGTTTCTGTCCAAGATTATTATTTAGCAATCTGTAATTCCTGTGAATAATAATTTGAATAAATAAATCAACCCAAGTGAGAAAAACTGAACACCGCAATAAGATTGATTCCGCCTCAAGATGTTCATGCAAGAATGTGTAATCTTTAGATAAACATGATTATACAGCCATCTACTTGACCCAGATTGCAATCACCATTTTCTGAAAATACTCTGTCACTTAATGGAATTTGCCATTCTAGAATATTCTAAGGATAGAATCAAGACTGTATTTGTTAACTCAAATTCGGGTAAACATGTTTATATTAATAATGTTCTGAATATTTAATCCACAATAATAGAATAAATTTTTAATTTTATCTAATATACATAACACATTATTGCAATAACTTATTTGTTATTCTTTACCAAAATAATGATAAGAAGAGTACACTATTTACAGCATCCTGCACATATTCAAAGCCATATATCGAAAGCAAACTTTTCACCTTTAACCTCCTTGCATCATTTAACATGACATAACATTAAGCTGGATATCAAGCCGGATCCATTCTTACCAATTTGGCTTAATCCGTTACCTATTCCTATTTAATATACGGAGGGTTTAAATAGCCCACATTGTATTATAGGTAGTATTAAGAAGAGGTATTTGTTTCTAATTTTTTTAGATAATTTTTATCTTTATCACCTGTAGGGATACAAGTACTAACGCCTTCCTTCTGAAAGTCTATTATTTCGTGACCAAAGTTAATTAACCTAACTAGAAAATATCCTAAATGATTAGAAAATACCTTAAACATTCAGCTGAAAATCCATCAGAACCTGGACTCTTACAATTTTTTATGTTTTAGGGCAGCTAAAGCTTCGGAAGACCTCCAAAGTCTTCCCTCTGTTTTTTTATTTAGTTGTGGAATATCAGAGTCATCGAGTATTAAGTTGAGATCTCTTTCCTACATCTCTTGAGGCATATAGGCTTTCATGATATGATTGTATCTCTTCAAGTATTTCTTTGTGTTTGGTAATGATAGTGTTAGTAGTTAATGGGGGCGACAGGCAGACAATGGACAACAGCATAAAAATATAGGCTGGGGGGATATACGGACAAGACGGGAATTTAACATGGTGGGCGTGTACATTAGGAAATGGAGAGGGGTGACGTCATAATACTGAACACTGGGGGAAAAAGGGCAACAGTGTTGCAAGATGCTGACCTCAGTTGGGTGGAGCAGTTAGGAACAGTGTTGGAAGTGACTGACCTGAATATGCGATACTGTAGGTAGGGACAAATACAACAGAGACATAGACATAGAGACATGATTAGAGACATAGACATAGAAAAACATAGATTTTCTACATAAATCTATCACGCAAACAACTATACAAACGACTAAAACAATTTAGGCAGGAGAGAATATAATATCTTTTCTAGACATTTGAGTGGCCCTAAAAACGGCCTTTGGATTTTTTGTTAACACCATTGAGTTAACATAGTGTGCATCACATGTGTGTTCTTCTCTTCCTCAAACTTCGTCCGACGTCTGGACCGTAGATTAAGACTCTCTTCAGACCGCCTTGCATCTCCACATAGATTCTTCGTTTCCAAAGAGCCGCTTCGGTGATCTGGGTGATAACCCATGATGATTTGACAGCATCGACGATAGGAGGGTAGACGATTCTACGTTAGTCCACAACCTGTGATGAGAACAGGTGAATGGACTGAGGTGAACCGCCGTTATTTATAGTGGAATAGTGGACAGAGACGGATTGACTTCTTTCACCAATCCTAACGAGCGTTACAAAGTTCAGTCACAGTGAGGAGTCTGTCTTCCAATGCAAAGAGAGCTGCCTGTGACGTCACATACCCTATATATCTGCGCTAGCGTTTGTACGAAGTGAATCAATGGGACAGAGTTAGAACATGACGGAAACTATGACGACGATGAATTGGTGTGCCTTCGTCGCCTTCACCTTCCTTACCGTACGTCGAGGATTTTAAACAGAGACAGAAAGAAGAATTGAAGAAATTTTTGCAACAGCAGAAAGAGGCAGCAAAAGCCTTTCTCATTCAACAACAACAGCGAGAAGAATAACAGGCAAGAACAAAACGACAGGAAGAAGAAGAAGAAGCAGAGAAGAAACAAGGTCTAGGAGAGAAGGAGGATGGTGAAGTCAAACGGTCACGGTACTCTTAGACATTTTGGCAGTGTTAAGCAGTCTGAAACAAATGTATCAGACTTCTTTAATACGACCCAAGAGAAAAAGACCTTCCCGGTCCAACAGTTCAACCTCTTCAACACTCCCACTACCACTACGCCTGAGATATCAACACTAGTGATTTCTACCAAATCATTAATATCAGCAGGTCAAGAAATAGGACTTGGCCTTGGCAAAGGGATAAGACAGTTAATGCGCATTACCTCCAGTTCCTGAGTTGTCTTTTTATAAAAAAAGAACCAAAAAACAAAACAAAAACACCCCCCACAATACGGTCCTTTTCAGGGCCAACCACCTCTCTCGAACAGAAACAGCTAAACGTTTGCCAAAATCAAATAAAACTCAAATTCCTTTTTCTCATGACGTACGTGAGCGAGTGCGTGAGTGTAGTTCCTTATTATTATAAACATCAAAACCAAGAGACACGATTTTCTTTCTGGACTATTCTTTTAGAAGTTAGAATCAAATTTCACAACACATCACTTTAAAAAGTTCATTAGGTTCTTCTTTTCCTTCCACTCTGTCCTTTTTTGAATTTCTTTACTATCACAATCACAAGTTTTTTCTCTTCTTCTTCTTCATTTTCTTCTCGTCTTCTTTTCTTCTCTTTCTGGGTGTGTCTGGGTTCTTGCTCTTTCTCGTAGGGTTCTTCATCACGTTCGGAAGCCCTCTCCTCCTGCTGTTATTGTTTCTCCGTTCCGTTCTCTTTTTTCTTAAGTTAGTCTGAAGACCAATGTCCTTTCTGTTGA
This sequence comes from Megalonaias nervosa, assembly GCA_016617855.1. Lineage (NCBI taxonomy): Eukaryota > Metazoa > Mollusca > Bivalvia > Unionida > Unionidae > Megalonaias > Megalonaias nervosa. The sequence continues at coordinate 7,791 of JAECUM010034395.1, forward strand.
CAGCGATAACAGGTATCTTGACCTTTATCTCTCTTAACGCCTGTCTTGCTTTGTCGTTGTGGACATTCTGAAGACCAATGTCCTTTCTTCTGACAAATATGGCAAGTATCTTGACCTTGATCTCGAAAGGAGCGGGAGTAGTCCGTCGGCTTCTCTCAAGAAAAACTTCGCATGACACCTCGCAAAGATCTGATCAGAGGTTCGATCTCTGTTGGCTCTTCCATCTTTCAGGAAGGATTGAGAGTGAAATGACTACTTTGAGGGAAGACACTGACCCTTTATATAGAGAAGACACTGACCTTACATTTATATATACGGTACCATGGCGTTTAAAATTTAGTCATTTGACATTTTGCAATCAAGACGAAACGATCGCATCGTTTCATGAAGAAAGGATAAAAAATCAAGAGGCAGAAGCGTGACCTATCGCATCGCACAGTAGCTGAAATCTTGGCTCAAATCCATGCTAGCGATTTTGAAGATGACATTAGTGAGCCATAATCCACACCTGTCACGTCTGCATCCAGATCGAGAGAGTTTACGCCAAACCAAAGTCCACCACCACCATCACTATCCCCTGAAAATTATTACCACATTCGAAAGACGGGTAAGCGCTCCTCGAGAAAATTTAAGAAAACAGCCTACACGTGTACGGTGAAAATTAAAGATTTCAAGTCAGACATACCTCTGGAAAAAACAGAGGGGTTCATCACCGATTTGTGGGATTCTGTGTTAACCACACTGAAACGGCAATGTCGACCCAACGACAAAATTGCATTTTATCACGGCAGTCGGAAGCCACCCGTTTGGATCGATTTTAGCAGACCAGCAGAACTGACACCTTCCAAAGTCATCGATAAGACTCAACACCTACAGCAGTCCAACGACAAGTTTCACATCACCGATGGAAAAGCGACATTGTACATGGTCCACGTTTCTCTTCCTAAAGGGACCGGACAACGCAAAAGGGTGTTATTGGTGGACGACCTTCCCAGCATCAAGCATAGCATCGTCCAAAGTAACAACAAGAGAAGATGTGTTTAGACCGAGCCATTGTGGTGAGACGAACGTATGCCGACAAGAACGACACGGTAGAATGGAAAAGGGCCTGGCAAACTACTGAAAAATCGGACCAAGCTAAACAACGAAGGGGAGCAGAACTCCTGTTAGAGCAAGCTGGCCTATCCAAAGACTCACCCTGTGGAATTCCTGAACTGTGAAAATTGCAAGACGTCTTAGCTAAAAGCTTCACATTGAAAGTTCACCCTCGAGAACTGCATAGAGAACTTGTTTCGAGGCAAAGATTTCAAAGACGGAAAATACATTTACATCTATCATCACGATGAACAATTCGATGCCATTACCACTATCATCGGATTCTTGGGATACAGTTATTACCGTGAGAAAAGTAATTATGGGTATAACAATCGAGAGCAACACAAGCATTGCTAATCGAAATGTCCAGGATGTCTGGCCTCTAAACCCTGTCTTGACGAAGGACGAAAACGAGTTCATTGCTCAGTTTGTCTGAGAACTTTTGTCAGCCCTACCTGTTACCATGCAAGAAACCGGCATTCTCATTCCTAATTTCTGTGTGGATAATCTGTGTGGATAATCGAGCGTGAGAGAAGTGCATCCAAGAACTTATCTTTTACTATTGCCCCCACTATAGCAAGATTCCTGGAGGACGTGAAAAAATCTTTCGAGGACCGAAAAACGCTGGCCGATTTTGCCAAATGAATCTGAGACCCCATCGACGAGACGTTGAATCAAGAGGACATCGAACGTTATGGAGATTGCCATCGCTATGCCACGGTGATGGCTCACAATTTCTCGGAATACGATGGACAATTTCTTCTGAAATACTATACGGAACAAGGCATCGAAAGCATCAAAATATAACTTTGAACGAAGCCAAAATCATCTCCATGCAAGTGGGACAAGTGCAGTTTAAAAATTGGATGAGGTACTTGGCCATGCCTTTGAGCTGAACGCCTATAATGTTTGGAATGACAGAAATGGCCAAAGGTTTTTTTCCGCACTTTTTCAATACCGAAGCCAATCAACACGCTGTCCTACCAGATTTACATGATGCTTACTACTACGACCCCGACAACATGCGCACCAAACAACAAGAAGCTTTCTACGCTTGGTACCACTCTCACGCCTCGGATCCCTTCGAACTTCAGGAAGGAACGTTAAAGTACTGTCGTTCCGACGTGAACATTTTACGGCGTTGTTGTGGAAAATTTCGAGAATTGTTCATGGAGCACGGGGAGATCGATCCTATGAAAAAAAGCTTGCACCATCGCCAAAGAATGTTCCTTAGTGTACCGCAAACGATTCATGCCCGAGTCGACCCTGGCTGTCATCCGCCCTCAAACGAACAATTTTGTCAAACGTCAATACTCGGTCAAGGCCCTAAGCTGGCTACATTACTTGTGCTACAAGGAAGACAAAAAATAGGTGCAACATGCAAGAAATGGAGGAGGCGAGAAGACCATTAGAAATTATTCGGTGGATGGCTGGGACGTAGAAAACCCTAAGATCGTATACGAGTTTAACGGTTGTTTTTTTTTTCCTCACAGATGTCGGACCTGCTCCCTCAACGTGACACTAAAAATCAGTTTTTACAATGTACCATGGAAGACTTGTACGAGGCCACTTGACAGCGTCGCTTAAACATCAAGGATACCAAATGGAAATGTGGGACCACGAGTACGACTACCGTTTGAAAACCGATCCCCAGTTTAAACGTATCGTGGAAAGTTACAATCTGGTGGACCCTAAGAATCCGCAGGACAGTTTGTATGGTGGACGAACGAATGCCACTTTTTTCCTGTACTACGAGTGTTTGTGATTTGTGTGTGTGGGATATGGATCTTTAACGTAGTTTTAACAATGTTTCAGTCATATCGCTACGCTGTCTGCAGTGTTGCAGTTTATAGTGATGTCTAGCACTGGGGCATCATTCCGCAAACATGCAGCATCATGTCCCACCCAGTCACATTATCCTGACACCAGGCCTACCAGGCCTAACACTAACCTCTTAATGATGAGCGCGAAGCGAGGCATCTGTTAGTACCATTTATGTCAATTTTTGATATGACTCGGCCGGTGATCGAACCCGCGACCTTCCGCATCCGAGGCGGACGCTCTAACCACTAGGCCACCGGAGCGGTGTCTGTACCACGCCGACAAGGAGAAAGGAGAAGAAATCAAATACCTGGACGTGTGTTCTCTGTATCCTTACGTGTGCAAATATTGTCATTTTTCCGCAGAACACTCACAATTGCTGACAGAACACATCGACGTAGACAAAATTCCACAATACGAATCATTCATTAAATGTAAAGTCTTGCCTCCCACGGACTTGTACCATCCGGCTTTACCTCACCATTGCCAAGGGGAACTGATGTTTCCCTTGTGCCGTACTTGTGCCAAAACTAGCAACCAAGACCAACCTTGTCATCACAATCAGAAGAAAGCGCCTTGAGAGGAACGTGGGTCAGCGTGGAAAATTGATTATAGATCTGGACCTGGGATACCAACTGTTAGAAGTGTACGAAATTTGCAACTTTACTAAGACAGAACAGAACCACAAGAGTGACGAGTTTCAGAAAGTTATTCTCGCAGACTATGTGGATACCTTTCTGAACCTGAAACAAGAAGCCAGTAGCTATCCTTCCTCCTGTCAAACCCCGAAGACCAAGAGAAATTTAAAGAGAACTACTTTGAGGAGGAAGGCATCACTTTAAACCTCGTGGAGGAAAACGAAGCAAGGCGATCGTTTGCCAAAGTGATGTTGAATTGCTTGTGGTAAAAAAATGGCACAACCATCATGTTTACCCAAGACGGAGTATTTGACAAAACCTTCCCGCTAGGTCCAGATGATTGACGAGAAAACCGAATACATGAAACACGTGGACGCCCTCCCTGAAGACTTGATCCTGGTCAATTACGAAGAAGAACTGGAGTTTGTACACACTGACGAATTTGGAAATGTCATCGTTGCGACCTACGTGACAGCCCATGCTAGCTTAAAAATGTACGAAGACCTGTTAGGAGATCGTGTGCTGTATTTTGATACCGACAGTTGCATCACATCGATCGCCTTTGTAACCGTCACCCTGACATCGAAGGAGTTCGTTTAGTAGCCTGGACGGACATGCACCCCAACAACAAGATTCTACGTGTTGCTAGCGGCGGTCCTAAAAATTACGGCTACTAATACCAGGACCAACGAGAAGTGCACAGCGAGTGTAAAGTGAAAGGATTGACTCTAAATCATAGCACCAGTCAAGTGGTGAACTTTGTCGTGCTGAAAGACGCTTTGCAATCTGGAGAGGATCAACATTTTAAAGTTACCACTTATCAACCTACAAGATTGAACGTTTAACCACACATCAATCTGTCAGTCGGCCTATGGATATACTGTATCAAATAGTTTACCAGAAGCGATTGAAACTTCCCAATCACTTTCACTTTACCTTACAGACACGCTGATATTAATCTGCATATAAAAGGGAAAACGTCCAAGACCAATACTTCATTACGAGAAGAAACGCCAAGCGATAAAGATCAATCCTTTCAGACAGTCACAATTCAAGTTCATTAATTCACAAGTCGAATGCGATGCTGTGCCTTGCTATTACAGGGATGCCGTACACTGCGACCTCAGTGATTCAGCACAATATCATGAGAACTACGCTATGACTACTAGTACTACTACTTCTACACCTACAATGGAAGGTGATGTTGTGCGTGTCAAACCTGACGGATGCGAAAGCGATGCCACTCGTTATCGTGGACTCTTTACTGGTTTTAATCCTCAATGTGTAACCACGCTGCTACCACCCGACGGATGTCATCCATGCCTGACCAAACAACTTCGGGTTTTACCGTACCCTCATCGAAATGAACCTGTGAAAGAAGAATATTCGTTTCCTGTGCGTTTGTCTGAATACTGCGAATCTGCAATTCGTTTCCAAACCTTCCAAGGAAAATGGCCTAAATATCTTGGAGGACCTATCCCAAAAGAATTAGCCAGAGCCGGATTTATCTACTTGGGCGAAGGCGATAAAGTTAGGTGTTTCAGTTGCGGTGCGTCACTTCACGAGTGGGAGCAGAAAGACTCCGCTTACCTGGGACATCCTCGATGGTCTCTGCACTGTCACTATCTAACTTTAGTGGGACCGAAGTAATCATTTCATGGATACTTTACAAGAGAACATTTGTGGTATTCATGTGGAGTTAAGAGAACGCATTTACCAAGAGTTTGTCAAAATACAAGTGAAACGCAAAGAACAATTGCATCCGTTACGTCACCAATGTTTGATCGACTTGTACCTGAATGCTATAAGAGGACTGATTCATGTGAAAGCGTTCCAGTAGTCATACATTGATAAACTACCAAAGGACCAGAAGGATTGGTTTGCTACTGATTCTATTTACTACAAGGTAGACTTACTGCAACGAATTCCAAAGGAAGACTTGGAGGGTTAAAAAAGCTTTTAAACAATCTAATCTTTGTTGAAGAAGAAACTTCTGTGTGTGGTGTGCAAGTTAGTGACTAAACAATTTAGATTCGCTGCATAAGTACGATCAACTCTGTTAAGAAAGCACATTTAGTACCTCCGACAAAACGAGGCTTAAAAACTTGCTACCATGCAACGACCTTTATCATTAGTGATACAACAAATTCCGTGGAAGGAAGTCAATGACACAATTCAGACACTGGAGGATTACATACACTTTTTACGAGAACTGTGTCCATTGACTTTGGGTCGTCGTGTGGTGTGCGTCATGGTGACTTCTTCTCTGGGATTTCGTTTATCAGCCGATCCCTTGTGGGCTTTTTATGATCTGTAACTACCACAAAAAAAATCATGAGGGTGATTCCTTTAGATGCACGCGAGAGATTCATTCTGTCAAAAGCCTTGCGCATTCATCTCGATACTTCTCTACCTCTCAGGGAATAAAGATTCGTAAACTTTTACTCACTGAAGAAACTTACGAAGTTGTGTGTATAGCTTGTGACATGCACCCTCACTGGCAAGATGCACGTGACTGAAAAAGTTTTGGTTTCAAGGTTTGGACGAAAGAAGTAGCTTAGTATGCCAAAGAGTTGTGTTAATGACTTCAAACGTCCAGTGAAAAAGTAACTTTTAAACCTGTGTTAACCCAAGTGCATGAAGAACCTGACACGGAGGAAAACTATCCGATTCAGGACAGAACTATCATTGACATATACACCCAAGAAAAGCCATTCCGGGAGGACATCTGAGTGACTGTGCCAAGTGGTGAAGAAACTATAAGAACATTACTAAGTGTCCCAAAGACACCACATTTTCGTCACAAAAAATGTTGTACAGTAACTTGTTTATATTCCACTTTGATCATTTTGATGTGTACTTTATCAATGTACTTAACCATTTGGCTTTTATGTATTTTTGTCTTTCGTGTTCAATTTTAAACATTTTGCAATAAACGTGTACTGAAAAAAGTATAAAAGCTCTTGTCTTCTCTGAGTTCGTTTCAAAAGTGTCAACACCTTCACTATGGCTGCCTCTGCTGTCTCTTCTACCTCTTTCTCCACTTTCAAAGTCATCGACAAAAACTAAGATCGTACGATTTGGTAGGCCTTGTGTCTTCGTCATCCCATTAACATGTTAACTGAGGATCTAGTGGTTCGGGCAACACCGAATTTGTCAAACATTTGATCGAACATAAAAGTCATTTGATCGATCGTCCACCTCAACCCATCGCGTGGTGTTACAGAGAGTGGCAATCGGCTTACAGGCCCTCCTGGGAGAAAGTCAAGGTGATTCCATCGTGTTTGTGGAAGGCATTCCTGGTGAAGACAACAGGATTGTGTGTGACCCCAGTCAAACACATCTTGTCATCTTCGACGACATGTTAGGAGAAGACAAGAAGAAATTAAACTGGTTTACGTGCAATGGGGATCACCGTAATCCCACTGTTATTTACATTACCCAATTTGTTTTTCAACAAACTAAAGCCCATCGAACCATTAGTCTCAATGATCATTACGTGGTCTTGTTTAAACGCCCTGGCTGACTCATGCGTACTACGATACCATTCAAAACCCTCAAGCTTATTTACACGTGGATTTAAAACCCACTACCCCGGATTATTTGCGATTTCGCAACCGTTTGTTTCAGCACTGGTGCCAAGACGGATGGCCTGTCGCATACACGTTTCCGTCAACTTAAAAAGACGTGTCTCTCGACAACGAAGTGATTGTCTTTGAGCGTCTGTTTGGTACGTCCCCGACTGCGTCTGTCCCCAGGAAGAGTGGAGTATTGACGGTGGGAGATTGGGTACGCATTAGCAAAACCAAACTAACTTTCGACAAAGGTTACATACCAACTGTTCCACCGAATTCTTTCGTGTCACTGGCCGTCTATAAATTGGAAGAGATGAACAGGGAAGTGTTAGAAGGAACTTTTTCCTTTTACATGGAGTGACCATAAAAGAAGACGAAGTGTACGACATCGAAAGCATTCCAGATCAAAGAACCCGTAAAGTAGGAAAACGTCGCATCAAAAAGGTCAAAGCACATTGGAAAGGATATCCGCCAAGTTTTGATTCTTGGATCTACGCTTCGCAAGTCATCTAATACAAAAGAAGTGACCACTCCTTCACCGAGTTCTTCTCTGCAAGATTTACAAAAGCAACCCTTGTGGGTGTGGTGTGGAGAACGTGTGCCTAAAACGCAAATCGTCTTTTTCTGCCAAATATTTGTGGTATATTGTGTCATCGGTGCTGCCATTGCCATTTGAGTTTGCAACAAGAAAACAAACAATGGTGGACCATTCTACTGAGCAGTTGCATCGGTTACCTTCTCCCCAATCCTTCATTAAAATACTCTAACGGTAACAACGGGAGTCTTGCGACCAACGCCAGTCACCAACCCAACAGTCACCACCACAACAACATTTTGGACACTCCTCTGACCTCGAGTGACCCCTCGGACAGCAGAACTCTGGAATTATGAATAACCAATTTTACTGAACTTTACCCAGTGACAGTTCCATGGATTTGTTTCCCCACAATACTTTGTGCCGTTTCTCGGCCAAATTATCTCGGACAATCCAATTGGATCTCGCAGCCCATTGGGAAGCGGCTTTGGTCGAAATAATTCACCCTACACAAATCAAAAACATCACTGAAAATCAAAACACTTTCGAGGTTGAAGTTCTGAACGACCAAGTGCAACAACACTTTAATGAAACCGAAACTGTAGATTCCTCTATGAAACCCGATACTCCACGGTACATCTATATGATGAAAATTCCTGAAGGCTAATATTTTAACAGTCAAGATCTGGTGGACACGACTGTTTCCAAATGCGATGCGTTGTTTGGAAAAGCTTTGGACAAAACGAAACGAAGTGACACGATCGAGTACCAGAAAGTGGCTCGTCTCCAGCTGATGAAATTTTCGGATGCCAAAACGTTGGCCATTACATTTTGTCCCGATTTGTTTCACATTTTGGGTGGAGACCTCAAGATAGTCAAGGGTCCACTCATACCACCCATCACAATGAACTTGAATATTTCGAAGTTTTTTCGTTACCCTGTAGAACTGAACCAAGGATTAAATTTGATCTTTGTGTACTCTGATGTGGTAGAGTACAACGTGGTGGGATACACATCCGTACCGTTACTGCGAGTCATTCCTTTCAAACTGGATTCTGCCACGAACTCTGACGAGGAAGGTGGAAACACCTATCACGTTCACCGCGAATTTGTACATCCTCATTATTTGCCAATGAAACTCCATTTAAGCAAATGATTTTCTAATAATTTTGTAAGTCATGTATCCTGTGTACCGAAGAGTAGCTCGTATGCGAGGACATGGTTTAGGCCATATACTGACATATGTGTTTCGTTCGGTGGCCCCCGTTTTGAAATCGATGGTGACACGAGGACTGCACGCCTTGAAGACACCCCTCCAGAGAACTTCAAACACACAGAGTCAGAAAGGCAAAGAAAAGATGAACCGTCAGAGAATTAGACGTATTTGATTATTAAACAACAGAGAGAAAAAAATTATGCACCGAGAGTCATGCGAATGTTCCAAGTCGGAACTGGATCTGTTTGCCATGCCACCCACCATGATCACCATGCAAGAATCCTAATGGGTAGAATTTCATCCCATGTCCTCTTTGACGACCTCAGCATCCATCGAATTTGAAACCAAAGGACAGTCCGAAAATTGCATCGATCTGAATAGCAGTTACTTGTACCTGAAAGTCAAAGTGATCAAAACGGACGACACCGCTCAGGGAACCGATGCTAGAGTAGCTCCCGTTAACAATTTCATGCATTCCTTGTTCAGCGAACTTGATTTGTACTTGAATAACAAACTAGTCAGCAGTAGCATGGAAACTTATCATTACCGAGCGTACCTCAAAAATCCCATGACGTACGGAAAAGATGCTAAGAAGACTCATCTCGACATGGTGATGTCCAGATGACCAGAACAAGAACAACATATAGTCTCCTGCTTTGCCACTCACCTGGCAGAAAAAATTACAACGTTGACCAAGAAACATTGCTCTTATCATTACCTGTGAGAAAAAGAAAAAAAATGGATACCTGGGAAATTTATTACCTTTTAAAAAACAGTTTGTACACCGCTTCTTGAAATCCTGTTGTGTGCGCTAAAGATGAACTTCCTCATCGCAAACCCAAAGACCATCAAGCTTATGTCATGAACACCGACGACAGCCATCTCCCAGGAACACACTTTGTAGCCGTCTACTTTCCCCACGATGACCGTGTGGAGTATTTTGATTCGTATGGATTACCACCTTTGGAAGACGACATCATCGAATCTATGAGACGAAATGCCCAGACGACACGATTCAATAATGTAAAATTACAAGGCACAAATTCCATGGTGTGTGGACAATATTGTGTGTATTTTCTTCATCAACGGAGTCTTGGATATCGCTTAGAACATTTAGTGGCCTATTTTGATCGTGACTCTTCTAGAAACGATCATACATTAGATAGATGGTTTTGTGACCATTATGAATATCTCTTGTCTTTAGCTAGGAAACGTAGTGTGCATCAATGGCCTCATGTCCTCCATCAGTGGAAGTCCAATTTTGCTTCACAACGTTTTCAACCCTGTCAAAAAGTTGTTGTTTGAAAAATATTATTGATGTTATTTATTTATTGGCTGTTGTTGGTTGAATAAAAATGTTGTATTTTGAATAAATGGGTGTCTATGGTTTGTTTTAAAACAATGAATGGTGTATAAAGATATATGCTCTATCACTTCTCACTATCCCTCTGGGTTAAGTGAACTATAGCGTTCCAACCCAAAAACTGCAGGGATGTTTTCTATCGCGTCCGCGCTTGGGACATAAAACGCAGCGGTCTCCAGTCTGACCATCCATTGTTGATGCGTCAACCCGTAAACGTGTCTTCGAAATTAACTAAGCTGAAAGAAGCGCACGTGAATTTACATCGTGTCAGGCAAAACCTGATGCAAAAGCCAGAAGAAATTGAAAATGTCAGGATAGGTCAAGTGGCACAAGACCTCATAGAAGAGGTGTTTAGAGAAGAAATTAAAAAGGAGCAAAAAGAGTGGACAGAGAAGTACAGACTTCAGAAGCAGCAGCAACAGCAGTCGGAGACAAAGAATATTTATCGACTGCCGTGTCTCCTTCTCCTTCCGCAGAAGCAGGCCATATCCCGTCAAAAAGCCTGCTACACCTAAATCTCTAGAAAAGAGATATTATTCTATGGCCAAATTTGTCTGTATTGGTGTGTTGGTCTGTGAGTGGGTTTGTAAGTTAGGGGATAGAAGAGTGTTTATAAACACTTCTTTTTCCTGACTTTGTAAGAAAGTGTGTGTGTTTGTTTTAGGGTTATATGTATGTATGTAAGGTGTGTTTGAAGAAAAATGTGGAAGTGAATGTTACTTTTAGGTCCGCACGATCCATGTTTTGGTTGTAGTACGTATTGTTAGTTTTTTGTGTAAGGGGCGTATCCTTCACGTCCGTGCTTGATGTATCTAAATCAGAGCGTTCATTAGTCTGGCTACCCATCGTTCGCTGATCAAGATCAAAGAAGATGAGCAGAACTGCCAAAGTGTTGGAACTCCAGATGCACCTGGAATATGCCCTTCACCTCCTGTTACAAATATGTAATTTAATTACTTGTGTTTTAATTTTAAATTCTTTTTTATTTTATTTTTGTATCATTGTAATGATTATTTTCACGGGATCTGATATTTTTGAAAGAGATATTATGTTTATATAAAACGAAGTATGACTCGCATAAGCACGATTTTATCCTACCGTGGTTTGTCGATGTAGTAAACACTACGCGAAAACGATTGGTTATTGCCAATGTCAATTTTTCTGGCACACGTGAAATTGCATTGTTTACTGCGCTATTTGATGATGAAATAGCCACGCGTTCCATGGTGCGCGCCTGAAATGACGTCTTAGTTCAGTTTAAAAATACTCAGACCCCCGTGAAATATTCAGTCGTACAATATATCTTCAAGAAGAACGATATATTTCTATTAGGTGCCGTAAAGAGTTGTATTTTTACATCTTTGGAGCTCGAGATGTTTTATCATAGATGATAGCTTGTTCCGAAGTTCATCTATTTTTAGAATATAATAATTTATTCCCTGGAGAACTATACAAGTGACAAAGACATTCGATGGAAATTTATTCTAAATTGAAACATTACAAGTTGTGGTTCAACGTGGAACTCTTGACATTCGTATAAAGACTTCACCTGACGTCATCATCCTCCATCTTGGAACGTCATCAAGATTCGAACATGGATTCAGTTAAAATTATTTAGTGATAGGACTTTTATTTTTTCAGTATTAGGATTAATGTTTGGATTATCTTCACAAACTGTAAGTCCTATTTTCTATTTTCACCTTTTCACCGTGTTCTCTAGGGAAATAAATTATTTTTGTTAAAACTTACAAAGCTTGTTGGTTTCACTCTTTTCCTTTGTTACTTTTGAACTAGCCTATACGTAACACCTCCTGGACGAGCTAGCCATGGAGGCAATAGAAGAAAGTGCCAGGATTGAAGAAGAAGAGGAGAAGAAGAAGAAAGAAGAAGAAACGAAAGAAATTATCCTGCCTCACCTGACGCTAAGACAAAGATGTGAAGTCAAACCAATAGTGAGGTCACCTCAGCAGAGCAAAGCATCACAGTCACTACCACCATCAAGACCCGTGGTCCCTCACATTGAAAACTGGGACGAGGAGTGTGAGAGGTAAAGGCAAGAGTGGGAACCAAATCGACATCAACATCCACTGGCACAACGATAAAGGAAGAGGGAAAGAGTCTTCAGAATCCCTCAAAGTGAGAATTGGGATGATGAGGCCACTCAAGCTGCTTCCGCACTCCCATCAGCAACAGTAAATTGGGAGCAGGATTGGAGTCGGCGTTGCGTGTGTGGTGCACGAGCTGGGAGATACAGACATTAACCAGGTGCATTTGGAGTTCAATAAACAGCCATTCTCTGGGCTAACCATATCTCTTGAAAAGAGCTACTGATCAAGTTGCCAATAATATATGTGTGTGTGTGTGTGTGTGTGTTTGTGTGTGTGTGTGTGTGTGTGTGTGTGTGTGTGTGTGTGTGTGTGTTTTCCCATAACAGAACCCTTGTTCCCTATCCTAATGAGTGTTTGTTGTGTGTGAAAGTGGAGTAGTGTAACCATAAACACTAACTCACTTGCCTGGTCTGATTGAGGGTGATGGTGTGTTTTTTAAAATAAAAACTTTCCTTCTCCACTATGTGTTGGTATAAAGTATTGTGGGTTTTGCTGGTATTAGTGTGTTGGTTTGTATATAAAAAAAATTCACGCCATTCAACATTGAATAACAAAGATGGCAACTAACCACCTAGAAAAGATGTAGAAGTTACAAGAAGTAGTGGACGATTTACGGATGGTGGAAGAAATGTTAGTCAGGTTGGTGTATGAGTGTTATAGCCCACACAGAGTGAAGATGGAAATTAATAATTTGAGGAAGGTCAAGGAAAAATTAAGAGAAATGATCAAAGAGGAAAAAGAGGAAAAGGAGGACAAAGAGAAAAAGGAACAGTTGAGGAGACAAAATGAAAAATTATTGAAACAGGAGGAGAACGAGAAGAGAAAACAAGAGGAGGAGAAGGAGGACAAAGATGAGATAAAGAAGAAGAAATGTGTACTTGAAAAGATAAGGTGCTAGTGGAGAAGAAGAAGGGAAGGCAAAGTAGAAGAGAGCTAAATGGACCTTTTCATAGCCAATCATATGTCTAGAAAAATATCTATTCTCTCTTGCCTATAAATTTTTTAGTCGATTATATAGTTGTTTGTGTGACAGATTTATGTAGAAAAATCTGTTTGTCTATGTCTATGTCTCTAACCATGTCTCCATGTCTATGTCTCTATTGTATTTTTCCCTACCTAAAGTAGCGCGTATTCAGGTCAGCCACTTGCAACACTGTTCCTAACTGCTCCGCCCGATTGAGGTCAGCCACTTGCAACACTGTTCCTAACTGCTCCGCCCGATTGCGGCCAGCCACTTGCAACATTGTTGCCATTTTTTTCTCCGATTATCTAATACCTGAGGTCATCCCTCTCCAATTCCTATTGTCCGTATACAGGCCGCCATGTTAAATTCCCTCTTGTCCAAATATCCCCCCAGTCTATATTTGAATGTTGTTGTCCACTGTCTACCTGTCGCTCCTGTTAACTACTAGTGTTGTCTTTTCTGTGATAATTTTCGTATATTTGCTGAGAAAGTTTCGGTTTCCTAAGTACAGTAATATTTCGTCATTTTCTCACCCTCTTCAATCCATCTAACACCAGACCTATTCATAGTTCCCGTTAGTTTTTCCTCTCGCAATTGTTTGCAATTCTTTTAATTTTTCACCTATCAAATTATTATTAACTATTTCATTATGAGCTGATAAATTATTAATCTCTTTAAATAGACCTTTCTATCTAGTATTTCTTTACGTTTCCTTGAAAGAAGAATAAGATATTGTTTTTGTTCTAATCTCCATTAGAAGAACATCAAACAATAATTGGTCATTTATCTTAAATTGTGTTTCATCATTTGTAATATCACTGACATCATTTTGCAAATAAATACCAGACACATATTGTAATTTAATGTTTTAATTATTTCTGTATATTTTTGATATATGTCTTGTCATTAAGTAGTGAGTTAGTGAACTTCCAAATTGATTTTCCCTTCTTGAAGTTCACAATTGTGTTCCTTAATGATAACAGAGAATGGTTCATTTTATAGCCTTGTACAATATATGCTGCTTTGAAATCGATGAGCAAGTTCTCCGAAATCAGGCAATAAATCAAGTCTTGCTCTTTTGTTGTTACCACTCGAAGTGTATTTTTATTTCTCCATAAATTTCTTTCCAGATATCAATGAGCCCAAATTCATTTTTTGTCTCCATCAGTTTGTCTCTTGATCCCGGGTTGTATAGTATGACATAATTATATGTACCATGTTGTTGATTCATAACTAAATTAAAATCTCCTCCTATGATATTCAAGCTATCATGACAGTCATTTATGTCAGTTTTCAACTGTTGATAAAAATTATGAGAGTCTTTATTTGGATCATAAATATTTAATAACGCCATATTCTTATTTTATATGTGCATATCTTAATAATATTATCTCTCTCTCTCTCTCTCTCTCTCTCTCTCTCTCTCTCTCTCTCTCTCTCTCTCTCTCTTTGCGTATTTGCTTTATTTTAAATTCGAAACCATTGTTAAAAAGAACTGTTACTCTTCTAAATTGACTTGACAAATTGCAAAAACCGCATTCATATCCCCACTGACTAAGCATATACTACTTTTCTTTTTATATGAAACGTGTATCTTGTACAAAAAATTGAAAACTGGCTTAGTTAAAATGTAAGGCCATATCTCTACTCCGATTCTTACTGTATCAAAAAATTTTCCTTTAACATCCAAATTTAAATAAATTACCGTAACTGCATCTGCGCAATTAACAACATCATCTGCATATAACATTACATTGATATCTTATGTATCTTCTTTCATAAAGATACCTTTGTCTGATTTGAATGTATTTCAGTCATTAAATCATTAATGAAAAGTTTAAATACAACTGGACTCAGAATATATATATATATATATATATATATATATATATATATATATATATATATATATATATATATATATATATATATACTTTGCCTACATCAACAAAAGTTTTAGGGTTAGAAATTAGTGTAAGTACAAATGCTCCACCCCCCCCCTTTTTTTACACTTTCAGTGGTGTCATGTGGTCAGTATAATCAAACGTCTTTTCAAAATCCACAAAGAGACAATAAAACTGCCTTCTTTTTTACTAAGATATTTTCAGATGAAATACAAATAAAATCGCATGTTGAGTTGAAAGAACAAGACTTACCGCAAACACTCTATGCAGTGGATAGCGAATACAATGGCATCCCTTCTTTCTCGTGTACATGGGTATTAGCATTGGTCTTGATTCCAGATACAGCGATAATATAACTGATACACCAAATGTCCTGGAAAATTATTTACATAATTATCGCATAATAAAGCAATTTTTTTTAAAGTAGGGAAATAAACTCATTTGATATTTTATTAGAGCACATGGGGTGCTTGTGATTAAATGCAAGAGAAATCACTGATCGTCAGAAACAATCATTTCTCAGCAAAGCTCAACATGAATACAATTGACATTTCGTTTTTGATAAATCGGTACAGTTTGACATAGTTCATATATCTTTGTTATCTAGGCATACATAGTCTGGTGGCTAAATACATCATAGTTCATATATCTTTGTTATCTAGGCATACATAGTCTGGTGGCTAAATACATCTTGCAGCTAATTATGAGCCAATTGTAAACGTAACACATTTACGTGTTTTAGAAACAAACATGACGTCATATTGCATTTTGTACCTGTCCCCATTATATTTTTATGTTCCGAGATTCTCCCGATATGCTGCGAGGCGTAGGGTGTGATATGAGGGTTCTCTGAGGACAAGGTAATATATGGATATATATTCTTCTCCTAAAGATAAAACACAATACAAACCGCTTCGTTTCAGAAAGAGCCGGTAAGTCTGATCTTGACAGATTAGATGATCACACAAGCAGGGATGTCTCAATATCCTTCAAAAATGCAGCGAAAAGAGTTCCTGGGGAAACACTTCAGTGTTCTTCACTGACGAAATAATGCATAGTACACCAGTTTTATTGCTTTTAAAACCCAATACCGCCGTTTGTCATAAATTTCACCATTCATCCAATCGAACTAAAGTTTGGAAGGAAGAAAATGATTTGTTAAAACAACAATATGTGACATGAAACTATCTTTGAAATATTCAAGATGATAGATTTAAACGACGTTCAAATACGCTGTTTAGAATTAAGAGGTTCCAACTCTTAATTTAGTCCCTGAAGTCGATCGTAATTCCATTCTTTTTCTGGAGTGCTACAAAAGCAGTAATGCGATACGTTCGATAAATTATCTTAGTGACTAATTTATTAACAACATCATTCGCACATGGCTAACACATTGATTCGAGAGGGAATGAAGAGGCAGGCCCACTTTTAAAAGCGGATCTGAGAAGAAAAGCGTGCAGTTAGATACAAATATGACTCGGGTAAATATTGTTGATCAGATGGGACGCTGGAATAATTTAAAGTGCGTACATGGGCTGAAGGCAAACCCAGCAATTACGAATTTCCATATCAATTGGTAGGCATACGACACGGACTTGCAAAAAAAAATAATGTACGTCAATTATGCTTTTGAAGGAAAATACCCGTAAATGTTAGGCCGAGTACTGTATCAATATCATATGCTAAACGACAATAGCGTATCACATAATGATTACCTACCGTATCCGACATAGCCTGGTGTTGGCTTATTTTCTTTGCAACGGTTACGTCATCAAATCTTGTGTTCCAGTTTTCGACTGAAATCAGTTGGCCCACAGATGTCGAATTGGATTCATTCGTACGCATATGAAAAATGGCCAGATTTCTCAGTTTGAGGGGAAATTACATGGCTCACAGTGTGATGAAGCGTAGATATTATCTAGTTTTAATGGCAGCCAACAATGGTTAGGACCAATATCTTTCAAAATAAAGTACTATTCAGATAATTTAGCATATACGACGTTTGCACGTAACGATGGCTTGGGGCTTTAATCATACACTGACAACCAGTATCCTCTTCTATTCTCAATGAGAGATCTCAACAATTAAAACATATATGTATCTGATAAGGCTGATGCAGTAGAATGTAGTTTGGTGTGTTTGTGATTTGGAATTTTAACGTAGCTTTGACAATTTTTCAGTCATATCGCTATAATGTCTGCAGTGTGGCAGTTTATAGTGATGTCTAGCACTGGGGCATCATGACTCAGACATGTAGCATGATGTCCCACCCAGTCACATTATCCTGACACCAGGCCAACCAGTCCTAACACTAACCCCTTAATGCTGAGCGTCTAGCGAGGCAGCCGTTAGGACCATTTTTATCAGTCTTTGGTATGACTTGGCCGGGGTTCGAACCTGCGACCTCCCGCATCTGAGGCCGACGCTCTAACCACTAGGCCATTGGAACAGTAAATGTAGCTTGGTATTGTCTTACGATGTCTCCATTAAATAGATCACCTTAAAACTAACCGCTTTGGGGACAAAGTATTGTAAATTATTTTCTCTAGGTAATGTATACTGTTTCATGTATGTGAATGCTTGCCTTTACACAAGGGAGGACTTTTGACCCGAAGGTTCAACATATTTTCTGAGTGCTCCTACAAACGTTTGTGAACAGAAACTTTTTCGTCGTAATCCTTTTATGATCAAATGATTAGTACTAAAAGAAAGATATGAACAAAGTACATACATACATACATACATACATACATACATACATACATACATACATACATAGTTTATTTATTTTTTTATTTTTATTTATTTAAATTTTGGTGGGGGATAATGGGGGTATTTTTAGCCAGATAAATAAGTAAATAACCCATACTCAAGTGGCACGTAAAATTCCAAAGACAGCTGATGTGAGACAACCGTGCTCGTAAACCCGTTTAAATCGACCCCATCATGTAAGAATGAACGATTAGGCCTTTCTTCGCTGGTTAAAGGGCTAGATTTTGTGATGACAATAGTACTCAAACATCAGATATGCACGTGTTGATTGAGTACATTTGTTTATTTACATTTCTTTCCGTTTTTCCTCATTATCTCCCCTTGTGCTAGGTACTTTTATATCAAATGCCTCAATAAAGCAAACAATAATGTAAGAGTGACAGTCATAAATCATTTGCTGTTTTGAAACATTTACCGAGGCACTGTCGTAAGACTGTGGACTGGTCCAAACACTTCCCTAATGCTCTGGCAAGTTTTTGAATAATAATAATAATAATAATAATAAGAAGAAGAAGAAGAAGAAGAAGAAGAAGAAGAAGAAGAAGAAGAATTAGTAATAATAATAATAACAAACGTTATTTAATGACGATAACACATTTGGTCACATTTGGTCATGACTGACCCATCTGCCATGCGGTCCTCAATTTTTGTAATTGGTTATGTTTAAAAAAAGAAAACAAAATGCAAAATCATACACACGATCTGGTATAGTCACACATTCATTCATACATATTTAACATGAATGAGATATGTGTGACTATACTAGGAAACATATTGCAAACCCTGTACGATGCCCATAGTATGCAACATACTGTGACAATTCTAAAAATAGATCCTTACAGAGTTGATATTCCCCAGTGTACTTCAGTGTACTCGAGGACTGGTTTCACTATGTAGATCCCTATTAGGAATATGGTCGGTACAATAGTGATCGGACCGATAAAGCGCAGTAGTAGTCCGACCAATCCAGTGGCACCGATTAGGCAGTGAAACGCTCCGGCCAGGATTAGTGGACCCATTAACTGAGAAAAGAAATAATATATTGTTTCTTTAAAATTCAAATATTTGTCACAGAGATCTATAATAATGAACCAGATTAATTACCCAAACAGTCAATGAGTCTAAAAAACATTCATTGATGCAACAAATACGATAAAACTAGTGAAATATAATACAAATATTGCTTAAAAGCTCAAGCTCTCTCTCTCTCTCTCTCTCTCTCTCTCTCTCTCTCTCTCTCTCTCTCTCTCTCTCTCATGTTTTGTCTTCTTTCTCTTTTCCCTTTTTTATTTATCTTATACAATCAATGTTGATTTGTTATCATACAGCTTTAAATGTATTTACTCATATCCCATGCATGTTTGGCATGGTAATGATTTTTATTTCTATAAAGTCTTGTTCTGTTCTGTTCTACTTTCAGTGAATTATGTACTTCACACACAGATTTTAAATTTGTACCAAGCAGATAAATTCCATCATAAAATTTAAATTATATATTTTTATTTTTTCTTTGTTCTTGTTGACTTTAAGAAGGTATTAGTACGGAAAAAAAGAGTTTGCAGCAGATTTGTAGATTTACGTAAATAGGTTAAATTCTCCCTGAAAATGAAGAACTAATATGATTATACTCCATTTCTGTAAATATATATATATATATATATATATATATATATATATATATATATATATATATATATATATATATAGGTGTGTATAAATATTTACTTGAAACTGCAAGATGGGGATAGGCACACAAAATGAATTTTCCCTCCAAGGCACGTGCGCAAACATATTCCTGCTTGTACACAAACTGCTTTGTTTTGTTTTCCGTGAAGGAGAGCCTTTTATTACCTATAATAGGTAACATTTACTCAGTTAAACACTAAACCACTATGATTAAAAGTTTTATAAAAGAAAATTAAACTTTATACGACCCGAGAAGGCCTTTTGATCGCCCACCTAGCTTCTATCGCCAAATGTCAAATATTAGGGCATTCAGTGAAAACATCTGCACCCATTGTGTGCCATATGCTATTGATGTCAAAATATTATTGACAAAACTAAATAAATACCTCAATGTAAGGCTGCTTTCTGCCAAGTTTTGTCCATTTCTTATTAACCATTATTAAGAAGTTGTTAATTGTTTAGTTGTTTATTTTGATACCCGTAACGATATTTCACGCCAACTGGGCATCGTCCGAACGTATTTAATGACAGCTGGATATTGTTTGAACATATTCGATTACAACTGGACATCGTTTGAATATAT
Source organism: Megalonaias nervosa (assembly GCA_016617855.1). NCBI lineage: Eukaryota > Metazoa > Mollusca > Bivalvia > Unionida > Unionidae > Megalonaias > Megalonaias nervosa. The sequence continues at coordinate 28,051 of JAECUM010034395.1, forward strand.
TGGATGGCAGCTGGATCTCGTTTGAATATATCTGATAGCAGCTGGATCTCGTTTGAATATATTACATGGCAGCTGGACATAGTTTGAATATATTACATGGCAGCTGGACATAGTTTGAATATATATGATGGCAGCTGGACATTTTTTGAATGTATTTGATGGCAACTGGACATAGTTTGAACATATCTGATGACATTAATAGCAAGGTGCCCTCAGTTTAATTTGGACCACATTCTGATGAGCTTTTTTTTATAAGAGGTTGTTCAGTGTTTTCTATTTTGGGTAACTAAAGAGATATTTAAAAGTGGTTTGGCATCATTTCAATTTACTTGAAAGGCCTTAAAAGAGATACTTGAATGTGGTTTGACATCATTTCAACATACTTGAAAGACTTTGATAACATAATACTTTCGATGAAAGTTTATTAATCTCTATTAAGCGGGTTGTTATTAGCATTTTTGTCTTTGCTGTTTCCCATTTTAGTAACGGTGGCTGCCATAAAGCACCATGTTAAAATGTGAAAATATATAGCTACGTGGATTCTGAAAATTGCAAGTGGTGATGGAAGACAGAAGAATTATGTATTCAAAAGCACACGTCAGACTGTACCATAAGCTGACTGGGCCTTAAGGTCAGACTGTACCATAAGTTGACTGGACCTTAAGGTCAGATGAGTTTAGGAACTGCAGTATATACTTTACCTCTCTTACCCTTATGTCGACTAATTGATCTTCTAACTCAGTGATGCTGCCATTATCCACGGTGCTGTTGAAACTTCCAGGATCTAATTTGGCAGAAAATATCTAATGACAAAGCAGTAGAACACACCGACTTGGTTGTTTATTTCATAGAGTATATTCTCTCTCTCTCTCTCTCTCTCTCTCTCTCTCTCTCTCTCTCTCTCTCTCTCTCTCTCT